>JAOPJI010067010.1:0-43967 GCA_027122695.1 Merluccius productus | reverse complement strand
TTCATTTTTAAAATTAACCGACCAATTGAAAAATTAATTTAATTTTAACTGGGCAACGCCAGTGATTTCGCGCTAGTATTAGTATAAAAAGCGAAAATAGAATTATTAACAGTCAAATTCAAACTATTATTTACTTATATAAGTATGGTTATAGATTTTGCTAGAATCACTATAATTTAATAATGGCTTAACGATGTCATGTGATGAAGTAGAAAAGATGTTGGGGAAATTGCGTAGCAATGGAGTCCTGCAACTTTACAGGAACGTCAGTCGGCGTTCCAATCATCAACACAATGTAGCGCTTGTTGAAGACATATTCGACAGACACTTGAAGATGAAGCAACGCGATGCATTAGCCAACAATGAGTTGCTAGTCAACTACACCTATTTGCATAGGGAGGTAAAGTCGCCAATGGTTTATACACATCTAACCTAAACCTAAAGTGTGCTGGCATAATGATAGACCGAATAGGGTGCATTAAAAAGTAACTTTTTAAATCAACTACACCATAACCACTGTTAGACAATTTGACACTATACTGAATGTCGGAGCATTTGGAGGGACATTTACCCAAGAATTGTGCAACTATCTGAAACAGAGTGAATCTCCATGGCCTACTCTTTACATCGAATCAGATGTGTCAGCAGAAATGCTTGTATTTTGTGTGATGTGTTATGAGGGACCAGTAACGGTTGTTAGCGGACATCGAAGCGAGTGAATGTCTCTTCTGGCATACATTTTGTTCAGTGTGACAACGATTTCCTGCCTTTCGGAGAGTCCAACTTTGATTTGGTGGTCAGTTGTTTGGAGTAATAATTCTGTTCAATTCATTATTTTGTGCATACAACTGACATCTTTAAGCTGAGATGAAAACTAGCAGATTTAATTTGTTATTTATAAATTAATTCAATTGAATTTCTAGAAATTTTAATGAACTAATTGGATTGGCTTTTATTTAAAAAAATTTCACTCTATGAGGCGATGAATAACTAGAGCTAAACTACAGCGGCAAAACAGAATCTACTATATAAATTGTGCTATTTTAGCCGTATTTAAATTCAAGAATTTTTAATTTTTTTAACTTGATAGTTTCGAAACGTCTACCAAATGAAATAATGATGATGTAATTATTTGAGCTTTTCGATTCGAGCGTTGTGAACGTTTGAGCCATTGCTGATTACACATATACACAGGATTTATTGGCATATTTGAATTTAAAACAATTTTTAAAATGACGTTACTTATATACAATGAAGTAGCTTTATTCCGACCAAGTTTAAGCACACTTCTTTTTGTGCATGATTCCATTAAATTTGCAGTTTTTTATGGAATTTCAACAGTATAGTTTTCCACCAGTTGGCGTTGTTAGGCACTTTGAGTATCTAACCTACAAAGCCCACTCATCTAGTTTTGCTTTACAAATTAAAGGTCAATACTTTAAATGTAGACAGTAGTAAACATGATTTCAGCTTTGGTTCTAATCATACTATGATGTCAAATAGAATTAATCACTTTTGAGCAATTTTTAGCTTCCAATGGGTTAATCGACTCGATGAACTGATGAAGCGAATTGAAGCCTCTCTCAAACCCGACGGGGTTGTTTTGTTTTGCATGATTTCGAATCCATCATTCAAGGAAATTCAGAGTTGTCTCGACGAGGCATACGTCACTGAAGGGGCAGTATATATATTGTATACCACGAATGTCCTCACTTGACCTCTTAAGGAAAACATCAACTTCGTTTCACCCATGATAGATGGCGCCATCTTGTCGCGTGTGATGGAAAAGTCTGGTCTGATTTCGTGTACCATTGTAAGTGTGACTCGCCCACACCACATACTTATCGAATTTGTTGTGTAAGGATTTTGAAGAATTTCAACTCAAATGCGATTCATTCCTGGAGGCTTTGGATAACATTGAAGGTGCGTATCAATATGAATTTGTTCGTCTTTGAAAATGTAATATCATTAGGCATGGGAGAAGGTCTTGCTGTTGCCGCTACCAAAAACCAACCCCAACCTTTGAGTTACAACTGCATCCCCACTGCCATCATCGAAAAGGCCAACTCTCATTTTTCAGGTACATCTGAAGTTTTTCCAACAATTAAATCCCAGTAGAACGATTTAACAACAGGCTGACCATTAACGTAGCTATGGCGATAGCTTGGAAAGATGGTCCGCTGAGCAGAACCAAACAGCAGCCCCAACAAAAGGACGCAAATACAGACACAGTTAAAAATATAGACAACTACACCACCACCACTAACTAAAGGTTGGTTTTGAGGTATTGTTGTAAACGTTCTACAATAGCGTCAAGGTCTTCTTCAGCGTCGCGATACTTTTCCTTCAAGCTATGATAGAGACATTTAGATTTATTGGCTCCCAAGTGAATTATACCTTGGTATTAGAGCCATCGCCTCTTTGCTCGATTGAGGGCACAAATTAGCTATAAGTGCAATTTCAAAGGGGTGGAGACGCGACTCCACGTCATGGTCAAATAGCCTAAGGCAAAATAACTGCAATGGGTTGCTCCAATGAAACATTACGATCTCACGTAACCAACAAACTCGGCTGGAAAACGCTGGAAGGTATTGACATAATTGTGCGATTTCTCGAAATAAGCGTGGTGTTCCGCACTCACAGTGGATTGGTCGGCGTGGGATTTCCTTCGGTCATTTAGGATTTTTAAAACTTCGTCATTAAAAATGGGCACGGCATCTTCGAAGCCTATAGCGAGATGAAAATGGCCGCTCAATTGCCATTGTTGAGTTTGCACCCTACCTTTGGGAAAGGCTAGTTTGTTGCAGTCTTCTTCAGGCTCTGGCGACGTTCCGTTCATCTTGGTCGGTGCACCTTGCGCAGGCATCTATCTGTTTGCTCTTCTGTGTTTTGTATGTGCGCATGCGTGCTTATTTAAGTTTGGGAGCGAAGGCTTTTGTAAAAATTCGAGGATTTTGAATTTTTTTCAATTAACTTTATTACACACTGCTTGAACACGTCGCGATTCGTCGAACTCCTCGTGTAAGCCGTGTCAACAATAACTCTCCAGTAGAATAGTCTGAGCGTTATGAGGAAACTACTGTTAGAGCTGTTGGATTTCCCCACAAATTTTCAGGTTGTTTACCAAGATACCCGTTAACCCTTTCAACCCGAATGGCGTTATATGACGTCGTTTGATTATATCGTAGGTTGCAGGCTGGAATCGTGTATTCAATTTGCGTTATTTCATTTTATAATAAACTCACTGCGAATTTCGAGTCATTTATAACTCAAATTCCAACTGAATTAACTAAAAATATAGAGAGTTGCGCGCGGTACTAAGATAATAAATCTCGTTAACATCCAAAGTTTCATGAGACACGGAACTCTAAATTGTAAAGTAGATGAATAAAATTGTCGATTAAATATATGTTTCTATGCCAAATTTTATAAACTACAAGAATAGACTAAAAACAAATTTTTAGCTGAATATAAATAAAAATCAAAGACTCGCTGTATTGAAAAGGTTTTATTTCTAATTTTAAAAATGCTTTATTGCTATTTCAGGTAACTCGCTGGGTTATATGAAATTATTTTCGATAAATTAGAAAATCGCTGAATATACTTGTAAAATGTTGCAATTAATTTGAACAATGTTTCTCCATTTCTATTATTTGAAATATCAGCAAAAGATAAAACAATGGAGTGATAACTATAACGATTAATAAAATGAGAAAAATAACAATTTTAGCTCTAAGCGATTCTATGCTTTCACTATTTCGATTTAAACAGATTATTTGGATATCTGTTATGGGCATTTGCCAACCTCTTTTAATGTTAAATTACGCTTGAAAGAGTTCGACCATAAAGAGAATTTTATTTTATACTAGCGCTGAATCCCGCGTTTCTTGGAAGTTTTTGAAATAAAAGTTTATTTGAGTTTTTCACTCCATCCACTGTGGAAATTATTTAAATGATCTTATCCTTTTGTAAACGCCCAAGCAGTGCTGGACTTGTGCTTAGTTCCAAATAATTCCTGTGATTAATCTTGTAGACCACATACAAATTACACAACAACTGCTCTAATATACCGGTTTCAATGGGAAGGTTGAAGTTGCACTTGGGTGAAGAAAATCGTCAACTCACTCAGAAGATTTAAACAGCACCTAAATTAGACTAACCTCTTTATTAAAAATAAAAGAAAATTTAATGCAGACACAAAAAAATAAGTCAGTAATGATTGTGCTATGGTGTAACACTGAGGCTAACAATATTGATAAAGACAAGTAGAAGTTTTAGTGGTTAGTCAAAGATCTCTATGATATGGGGGTTTGTGCTTGAAGTGTTGATAAGTGGCCAGTGCAGCGGCTAAAACAGGACATAATACTGCGACTATGATGATGACTGCTCTTTTCCATGTGGACAACATGGCTTTTGTGGGCACTCTACTAACGACGCTTGAAATCGTTACAGTCGATGTCGACGGTGCTGAGAGTTCCCTGTGACTTTATTATGAATGTAAACAAATTTAATTGAGATACGACTTCGAGGTAGAACTCACTCCAGTCTCCACGACAAGGCCCAATCTCGGATCGGCGAATACAGCTGCTCTATCCACATCCTCCGACTTCAACCTACACACACAATAACTAACTGCACAACTATTTAACTGACTCGTGAACAAAGTAATCTCCAGCATATCCCAAAACGTCCGTTATCAAATA
Organism: Merluccius productus; assembly: GCA_027122695.1. NCBI lineage: Eukaryota > Metazoa > Chordata > Actinopteri > Gadiformes > Merlucciidae > Merluccius > Merluccius productus. The sequence continues at coordinate 39,264 of JAOPJI010067010.1, read as the reverse complement.
TCTCAAATAAAGTATTGTCTGGCAATCTATAACTTCATCACCCGACTACAACATCATAACAATCAGTGGTTAAAATTACTTTTTTTGATATTTGTTCCTGGAGTATGCAGGCTCTGTGTAGTAGATTTTCTAGAAAGTCAGCAGAAACTTTTTCTTTTGAGTTCAAATGATCTAATGCGACATAGATCTTTGGAAAAAAAAAGTTAGCGTCAATTTTCTAGTTTATGTGGTGTACATACTTCTAAATCGCCGTTCCAGTTGGTTGGCAAAGGTAGGTCCATGTGAGCAAAATTAACGGGGTTTAAGGAATCCGAAACAACCCCCGTCTGAGTTACCCCCTTATGTATTAACATCCGACACTTGTTTTCATCGAAAGCACCCACAAATTTTATTTCAACGTCAATGTCAAATTCTTCAACACAACGCATTGTATACTGCGTTGGATTGAACATGATTTGCTGGTTTAAAGGTACGCAAGGGTGCTCAATTTCGGCGACTCCTTTTGAATCCTAGATTTGAGTCAAATATTAAATCAGTAGTACATGGATATTATTAGGTGGCTATAACCTACATCAAAAAGGGTTTTATACACAATGTGTCGGACACTATTTGGTGAGGCACATTTGAACGTATTAGCAACTACATCGTACTCTCGCTCTGCGTACTTAACCCTGTATGACGGGGTATTTTGAATTGCTTTTCCGTGCAACAAAGGTAATGATAGAAACAATCGGTTGCTATTCAAAGATATAATTGTTGACGATTTCATTATCTAAATTCGAATAAATTGACCAATAAACGTGTAATACCTGATTTTCAATGTCAATGGTATAGAAGCCAAATAAAAATATGTCTTTATGGAATTCATTTAGTTCTTCAGCTGGTTGCACGCTATCAATACTCAAATGTGTTCTACTCCATTCAGTGTCAGTTTTTTTCAAGTTTTCGAATTCTGTTGGAGTGAGTCTTGTAAGAGTATTAATATATGTTTAAAAAGTGTCAAATTAACTCCTCTTTAAAGCTGCTTCGGTAGAATACTTTGACAAATATGTGTTTACTAGGCACATCGGCAATTCCCATTTTGTTTTTTAGCCAACTTATGCATTCTACAAGATCATCGCCTAGATAATAAAGGTTACTTTTTTCCTATAGGGTTAAATAAAAAAGTGACTGATCTTTATTAATGCACACACATATCGATGGAATGAGTTCACTACCTCAAAGGAATGAACATTCACAACAAATAGCACATAATTTAACAACTTTAAAAATTTTTAGAATTATGAAAGTGTTCAATCTAATTGTTACCAAAATAATTCTTCATTTCAAACGTAAATATGACTTTTGGGGGTGTTTTGGACGGGTTCGGTTTCAAAGTATACACCATACCTTTGTAAAAATCCAATCCATACTTAATAATAATACTCCCGTACTACATTAATTATGAATTAAATAAAATTTGTTCATGCCCCTACTATAGTGTCTTCTACAGGTAATATTGACACCAAGTGAAGTATTGTGCTGAACCAAAAAAGTTTTTCCACACAAATCTTTCTCCTATTTGTTTCAGTATAAAAGTATAGTTTTTTGCTATTCAGTTTACATCGTAGTAGATTCAAAGCTTGTACAATGCGACTATAGCTGCTTAAAATTGAATACACATACTACTCATATTTACGGGTTAAATCCCCGTAGTCATCTATTTGTTATAATTTTGTTTTGAATTAAAGTCATACTTTTGTAACTAAAATGAAATTATCATGTGTTATAAGAACTCAGCCGATCGATTTATGTGTATGTCAACATTTAAGCTTTTTACTCTTGATGGCCGTCAATAAAATATCATTTTAGTTTGAAAATGTTTATAATTCATAAACGTTGGTCTCACATATTTTACTAATGCTCATAATAATGCAAATTTGTCAAAAATTAAGAAAGTAAAATATTAATATATTTTGAGGCAAGTTTTTCCACAAGGTAGAAGTATTATTGTTTCTAATACTCTATCTTGCACCGTAATTACAAGCAGGGTTAGTATCGAGGCAAAAAGTGAAATTTTCACGCAAGTGTTTTTTGAGAGAATCTATTAGCACCTAATAAAGTCATTCTCTTTATGGATATCAGCCAACTTAATGGATCTGATAATTGAGCTCTTATGAGCTTTTTTATAGTGTTTCAAACCTGGGCATAATTCCATTAGAGGAAAAGCATATTTTTACCACAAAGTCAGTCTTTTCATCTACTATCTACTATATCTACTATACATATAAAAGAGTAGTGTCCGTGTGTGTGTCACGCATCAGTACGCATGTGCAAACATTGTTCTCACTATTTACACGTTTTTAGTGCGTGTGCATTATATGCGTAAAAAGAAAGCTTAACAACGTACTTAATGAACTATGTAGAAAGTTTACAGCCCTTTTAGTTTTAGAGATATGATGCATTTAAAATCGGGATTTGGATTAAAATGTAGATTAACCTTATTTTTTATATGATTCGCTCCCAAAAATTCCAATATTTTCCAACTGAATTATGCGTTTGAAGTTAATGTCTATATTTGCAATGTTGTTGGTGAATTATTCGTTGTGTATTATAAGTTTTGAATATATTTAAGCGCTATTGAATAAGTTTCTGTTTCCATTTGTTAAATAAACCAACTAATTGAAAAATTAATTTAATTGTAACTGGGCAACACCAGTGATTTCGCGCTAGTTTAGAATAATACAGTGCATTGGAACATTCGTTTAATTTGTTGAAAATGAATAAACGCTTCTAAATAAGCCGAACCCAGATGAGGTTCAACCAAATAAATGAATAAATCGATGGGTTGACGTGTACATTTGTATAAAACACCGAAAGGTAATATAGCCGAAGCTTTCTCAACATAAGGTCGAAAAATTGATTTGAATAGCAACACAACAATGCTTCTGTACACACCTAACGCTATTGTTGCGCAACAAAGCGTTTGTTTGGTGACACACACGCTGTCGGCAAAACTGAACTCTAAAGTCCCCTAAGGAGACGAGGCTTAAGCCATTGATGGCAACACTTGAGTGTACAACACTCACTATTCATATAATAACAACTGCGGTTGGCCATCTAATAGAATTGATCACAACTGCGCACAGAAACAAACAACTGAATTTGTTGATATTTTGTGTATAGACTTTCGGAGTTTTGCGCAGGCCATACCGCGCACTCCAAAAGTCAGTAAAAATTTGTAAAAGCACCTATTTTGCCACTCCACCATGGAATACCGAACGGACGAGTTCTCCTCAAACTACGAAACCAAAATCGACTTGCCCAATTGGATGTTCAAGGAGATGCAGACAGCATGTGATTTTTCAATGGACATAGGTAGATTTTGGGCGTTTGTGTCGATTGACGCTTATGAAAATGTTAGGAGGAACGCTAGTCAAAGTGGCCTATCTGTCAAAGGACAGGGACAATCAAATGTACAAAATGTCTGATATTGACAACAGTTTAATGGTAATTGTGGTAATTTGGCCAGTTAATAGTTTCAGTGTGCCAACCTAGAGTGATGACTCCTACGTTAAAACCTCTGACAACCACAGCGATGACGAGAACCGAGAGTCGGGGTACAGTTTGCAGTTTGTGAAGTTTCAAACCAACCACATTGAATTGAGTTTGGATTTCATTCAGAAGAATCTGCTGAAGAACACCACCGAGCCTGCTTACATCAACTGTACAGGTATCGATGTGCATCGAGGTTGGTAATGAATGTCGTTGAATTGTTGATTTGAAGGTGGTGGCGCGTTCAAATACAAAAACCTCATCCAATCGAAATTGGGACTGAAGTAACGCTCGCTTGGGTGTCGTCCACGAATAAGTAAATTTTCGGTTAGTGTTGAGAAGATCGACGAAATGAACGGCCTAATTCATGGGTGTGTCTTTGTGCTGCAAAACATCAAATTTGAGAGTTTTCACTACGTGCGAAGCGATCCCTCGCCGTACAAGTTCATCGATCTCACTGGCAAAGACATTTTTCCGTTTCTGCTAGTCAACATAGGCTCTGGTGTGTCAATATTGAAAGTGATGACTCATTACTATCATTTATTATTATTATTATTAATTGCCACTAACTATAGTCAAATTAAATGTGTGTAATTATTAGGTTGAATCTAAAGACAAGTACACTCGAATTGGCGGCACTAGTCTCGGTGGAGGGACGTTTCTCGGCCTTGGCTCCTTGCTGACACCCGCCAAAACCTTCGAGGAACTTCTGGAGTTGGCTTCGGCTGGCGTTCCAAAGAATATAGATTTGTTGGTGATTATTTCAACGCATAAACTAGATTAAATTGAGTAGCTAAAATAACCTGTCTAATGAGGAACAATGTAATTAGGTCAAAGACATCTACGGAGGACCGTACGCCGAACTGAACCTCCCCGGCGATCTGATTGCCAGCAGTTTCGCAAAAAGCGCACGCTTCAAAGCCAACCTTCAAGACCTCTACTCAAGCAAGGTCTCCTTACTTGAAACTTTTCTAGCCTGCTCTAGAGCGCGTGGTGTCTCCCGCCGACATCGCCAAAAGTCTGCTGCACATGATCAGCAACGAGATAGGGCAAATCGCGTCGCTCTACGGCAGAATCGAAAACCTGGACACCATTTATTTCGGCGGGAACTTTGTGCGTAACAATCCCATCACGATGCACACGATCACATTTGCTGTCAATCATTTCTCCAAGGTAAACTCTATTCGATGACCAATCAACCGACCTTGCTACTAATACTATTAACTTTTCTGTTAAAAGGGAACACAGAGAGCCACATTCCTCAGACACGATGGCTATCTCGGCGCCATCGGATGTCTATTTATGAGAGAAAGCAGAATCAACAGCTACACCTGGCATGAAGACACCAAAGTTAGACTGTTGTTGGTTGAGGAACGACGTTTCCCATATCTAGTACTTGGTGCCGATGGTCACGCTTCTAATTGCTCTTTCATGTAGCGCTTCAACTCCGCCACCACACTGAGGTGTAACAGGAGGAGATTTGTGCCGTTCTCACTCATATCAATTTCTCCCGAGGCGACCACTTCTCCGACCAACACTGAAAACAGTGATCACGTCTGCAATAGTCTATTTGTCTAATGCCAGCCTAGCCACTTCGTCTAACAGCAACTCCGACGAACGACAGTCTCACATGTGCATGCAGTATTTTGACGAGGCAACATTTTTCGGTCGCCATAACACCGAGTATTGGTTTAATTATTTGACGAAGAATATCCAACTGGTGAGCGACAAGCACCAACTAGCATTATTTTTAAAATCAAATTAGCTCATCGACAATGAGATACTCCACTACAGTAGCAAAGAGAGGTCACGTTTTAGACAAGCGCTTGAGAAACTGTCCAAACAAGATCTGATCAATATCCAAGGGTTGATCGATTTGAAAGAGCAGTTCATATCTGAGTTCTTCTTGCGTGCTCCCTTTCTTAAAGTACACGTGGATTGTTGTGGTTGAATTGAATGTTGTGTTCAGTTTAAATCAATTCAAAACAGTGAGGCGATCAACTTGTTCAGGGACGAAATCGACAGAATTGATCTGTTGCCCTCTTTGAACGCCCGTCTGGAGGCTATATTTTTGAATGTCTTTGCGGGAAACTTTTTCGACGTTGGTTCGAATGATTTTTTAGAGTTTTGTCTCGCCCAGTCGTCGCTGTCGTTTTCGAGCGTGAGGTCGTTTCTGGAGAGTACTTGCTCATAGCAATTCACTTGATTATCCAATATTTTCAGAAAAACTTTTACCCCTCAAACCGACCATCAAAGCGTTCGAAACGGACCTCTCATTGAACACTTGGAAAACAGTAACAATTTTTCTCGACAACAGTGGCTACGACCTTATTCTTGGCATATTTCCCTTGGTGAGAGAACTGCTCCAGATGGACATAAAAGTGGGCTTATTTTCAGGACCTGGCTGTTGTTATGGGGAAATTAATCCTAAACGGCACGTACGCCAGTTTTAATTTCACCAACATCTATTTCTATTAACGGTCGAAGGTTTAGCCTGCAGAATCGACTATATTTAATTTTTCGTGTCTCCTAATAGTGCTAGCAATGGGACACGAATAATTAAATACAGGTAAAACTGGAGTATAACAGATTAATTTGTCCGTAGCAATAGCCACATTTCCTGTTTATTTTAAATTGCACCTGTTGGTTACCCACTATATGTAGGTGATACTCATTTCCAACTCTTACTCTGCTCTGAACGACGTCATGTTTTCGGAGTTGAATTTGCTTTGCGACCGTGTGGAGCTGCTCTGTTCGATTATATCGTAACTAACCAATTCATTCATTTTGTTTAATACTACCTTTAAACCCCAATGTTGCCACACGGCACCACCTATAATTTAGTGTCGTACAGTTTGTTTAGATTATTCGAGGTTGTAATAAAGTCACGACCAACGTTAAAATTGAACTAAAAATAAGATTATGGCGCAGTAAACGATTTTTGTAACAGCTAGATTTTTAAGGAACGCGGAAATTAAAGTGTAACATAGACAGCAAAAGGTTTCAGTTAAATAAAGTTTGGATCGGTGATTTTTAGGTTTAAACAAACAAACAAACAAATAAATAAGTAAATAAAAATGACGTAGGTGTTCACAATACTTTTGTTGTGTTAAATTAGTGTCTAACCTTGAGTTATCGCCATTCATTTGTATTTTTGTGTAGCGATGCGGTGTCGGACGGACGCCTAAAATTAGCCCAAACTGGACGTGGCTCTCCTTGTCTCGACTTAAGGTAGTTATAGTGAACCACTGCCACAATCACCGAACACTCATAGATTCTTGGAAGATGACACTGTGGAGTTGATCAAGGACTCGGACCTCATCATACTGGAAGGTCCCTATAAGTATGTTTCGGTGGGGAATTTTATTCGACTAACGTTTGTGTAGGTCCATGCTCATGAGCGAAAGAGTCCAGTTCATGTGCTCGTCTCTGAAGCTCGGCACCGTAACCTTTACCATACCTGAAAGAACCGACTTCCAAATATTTGACTTGTTTTTCATGTACAATCGTTAGTGCGTGTAGTCCTCCGATTTTGTGGCGTTTTATAAGACTTACTTTCAACTAGCGCAAAGCCCAGCGTTGCTTGAGAGTTCTTGAGTGAAAATGTTATTTAAGTATTTTATTGCATTTGGAGAAAGCTTTTTTATCCATTTTTTGAACAAAGTAAAGCTTAATGGTTTAAGTATCTCAAGTTTAGTGCACATTTCACCAATTCAACGATGCACATCACTTGTTGATAACTTATTTATCAGTTTGAAAACTGAGTATATTAACAACTTAATGTAAAAAAATGAAAATACTTCAAATATAAGTCTTGAAGTAGATCATTAAGTTTTAGTTAGATGATGGTTTGATCATTGGCTCGATTTTAAAGTTAACAATGAATATAAGAGACAATTCACAGGGGTGCTGGAAAATCATGGCTAAATATAGACAAGAGATACAAAAAGCAATTGGCCCCTACCACGAACACACGTTCACACACACAGCATTTAAGTATAGAAATAAACAACGCTTAAATCAATGCTATTAGTTACACCGTTTAATATTATAGCTTTGAAGCGAACTGCATTTGCGCAAATCACTTTTTTACAGCTATTTTATATTGTAATCCGATTAGTTGACTTTCTAATCGGATTATATTTTTGAAAATCAACCTAAAACTAATGCGTTTTAACGTGGCGAGCAGTAATCAATTAAATATAATGTTTTGTAACAAGTTTTAATTATATTGGTAGTGTTGTAAAGTGTGTGTGTATAAGTAAAAAAGTTGTCGGACATGCGTACTTGTAGACACAGACGATCCCTTTCATATACATCGATGCGAGCGCGTCAGGGACTTAGGAGTCACCAAACTGGAACTATTCCAACAAGAGTCACTGCCATCGTTTAAAAATTACAATTATTGAAATTTTTGAAATTTTATGCGCATGCGTTGGTATGTTGAGATTACTGCTTTGCAGAGTTGCCACACAGTGCAGATTTCCACAATGCAGATTATGCTCTGACATAAAGGAAGAGAAGTCGTACAAGTATGACGCCCTTGGCCAACTGTTAGAGGAGCGAGGCGCGTTTAAGCGGAATCATACAAATTCGGTGATTACCCCACATTTAAATTTGAATATCAACGATACACATGCTAAACTCAGATGAATGTTTTGACAGTAGCATAACTTTCGATGGGGGAGGTGTGTTTGTTTGACCAGCTGGGTATTTTAGGTGTTCGTTGAGCATGACGTCAGGAACTTGAGATATCTGAACTTTGAAAAAACTGTACCTTTTGTGTGAATCCAAATAGACTGGATCGTTATAGATTGATCCCATATTTGCGGTGGACCAAGTCAAACAAGTCAAAGTTAAGACAGTAGACACCAACAAAGTTTGGTGTGACGGAGGTGGGTGACTTTTTGCTAAAAATACACATGTATTGTGAACACGGGGCGGGCTTTACGAAACATTTAGGAGACGCTCACCTTGGCCACCCCAAAGTCTACATCAATCTGGACGAACCTGGCCCGCATGTTTGTGGCTATTGCGGACTTCGATTCGAAAAGTCCAACTCTACTATGTCTCACGACCATTGATTTTTTACCCGAGTTGAATTAGATATGCGCACATAAAAACACCTGTTCAGCGTATTGACAATTAAAAATGACTATTTCGATTCGATCTGATCCAAATAGTTGATTATAAACATGGCGTCTTCTTTTATCTACAAATAAGCATGCGCATATAGTCGATGTGAAATTGAACGAAAGTGAGTGTGTGCGTACGTGGGAATCTTCGGTGCAAGTTGTGGGCATTTTTAGACAGTGATCCAGCCATTTTCTAGCGGCGCTGTTGTTTCCGATTCGCACATTTGTCTTGCCCAACATCAGATGGTTTTTGATGGAGAAGTTAGGTTGAACTACACAGCTTTTGAAATAGTCTCAACAACTGAAAGTTTACTTCGTTCGGCGTCTTCAAATTTCATCAGAGCCTAAATTAATTAAAGTGACATCAGTGGAATTAGAGGACGAGGGAAATTGAGTGGGGTACTACTTCGTGGAATGATGTCATTACTGGACCGCCACCGAACGCGACCAGAGCTACGAGTTTGGCGAAAAAACTATAGTCGGCCACGGTGAAATGCCTATTGTGATTGTTCAGAATGAGTGAGATAATAAGTATTGATTGATTACCACATTGCGAGCATGTGGTGAGCTTGGGGATCTGCGGGGTTGAATTCAATAGCTCTCTATTTGATGAACACACAGTGAACGGTAGTACACACACACGTAACAACTAACCTCGAAGTGACCTTTGATGATTGGTGCGTTCAGAATTCGGTTGAAGTACGAATCGAATGCATTCTGGTTGCTCAATGCTGTGCCCATCCACTTTAGTGAAAATTCATTAGTTAAACGAACACCCAAAGAGCTGAATTCAACGCATCTCTTACCAAGTGAGCCACGGAAGACCAAGGATTGATGGCCAACGCTTTCTTTGCGTAATCCACCGCCTTCGCCGACAACATCATCGAAAAATCTGCATCCAACTCCACCTTGCTGGCGTATTGAATGCACGCACGCGACAACCTCCAACACAACTCAAAGTTGGTATCGGCATCTTTCTCGAACAACTTCAAATTCTCGTACGCTTTCTCGACGTCCTTATCCTTACGGTCCGAATACTCCATGGCGCTCTTCATTGTCAGTGGTGATCCAGATTGTGAGGACGCTGATGGCGGGTCCAATGGTGACGAGGGTTTCGGCGAAAACCACGATAATGCGTTGGACACTTGGAGTGCTCTCCCACCCATTTTCCAGTAACAATAATAGCCCACTAGGAGACAACCAGAATAAATGCACGCCAACATACAGACATTTTTCGGCTTATTCTATTTTCATTAAAAATACAATGGGCCAATTAGCAGCCTATTACTTTGCTCATTGAAGCGGTTGGACGGCGTTTCGAGTAGTAATTGCATCGGTGGAGTTTTGACTCAACTCTTAGAGGTAAAATATTAGTTTGCACTTTCCAGAAATACACCCGACTCATCCAGCGTTGTTTATTACGGCCACCTGACTTTAAAATTAGTACCACGACTGAGGGCGACAATTCAATCATGGAGTTACATGCTCGATAATTGGCAGTTGAAGTCACTATTGTAATGTGACACGGAGTGATATGCAGTTGAACCATTTTTAATGTTTACGCAGATTTCACATTTACACGTAAAAGTGGATACTGAAGGTTTGGTGCTAATAACAGATTAATTGTCGGAACTATTTATATTTTGAGTTTTAATAGAAGTGTTCCTAAAAGTTGGTAATTGTTGATGGTTATTCTAAAGTTATATTATCTATGGTATACACAGTTAATAGCATGTATTCGGTCACATGTTTAAAATAAAATTTAGGTTGTGAAAATTAGAAATATTTGCTAGATTATTTGAATGTTGTTAATTCTGTACTACTGTGTTAACGAATATTCAAAACGCGCATCGTTATTTGTTGGTGATATTACACCTAGTTTTAATATTCTGGAGTGGGAATAATATAGAAACGATGCAAAATTGTTGTTAGCAGATATCGTCATATATAGTGGCGCTAACTCCAGCTTTGTTTGGGATTTTCTAAATGGAAGCTTTATTCAATTATTTTAATACATTGCAAGCAAGTTGCTTGTATAATTATTTGAAAATAGAAGACTTAAAGTTTAACTTGAAAAATTTAATGCGCATTTCAATAGCTCAATAATCTCTCACCTTCTTTAAAAACTATTGAAAGTGAACGTGATTGAATTAGTTAGTTTGTTAATTTTTCGGAATGTGTCATAAAGGTGTATACTTTCAAATGATAATAGATGAGTTTGTTTGAATGAGGTGAAAATTAATTGGGACAAATATTGAGTGCACAAATTCAAATGGTAGAAAGAAAATGAAACTGACAATCGTCAAAAGTTAACATTATATCGAGGCTATAAGGAGTCCAAGTTGGTCCGAAGTTTTTCAATTCTATCACGTAAAGATGGAATGTAGTCGTTTGGATAGTCATCATCGGTGAGAGATTTTTTGGTATTTCTAAACATTACTTTTTTGTTTTTGGCGATATCCACTTGAGGTTTCGGCAGAAGCAGAGATGGCTTCATTTTATTTTGATTACTGGGGGTTTCGGAATTTACACCAAATTCAAAATTATGGGAGATTTTTGTTAGATTGGCTATGAGGTTGTACTTGTGAACGATGTAACTGACAGACTTTTGGCGCTTCAAATTGGCAGTCTCGTTTTTAGGTTTAAGATTGTCGTAGGTGTATTTTCTGGGTTGTTTTTCAAATGAAAATAAATTGAGTGCGTCCTTATCGTTTGATGTAAGTTCAAAAGATGTTGGAGTGTATGGTTCCACATTATTCTCCTTCTCAAGTGGAGATTGGTCATTTCTATTGTTCACTGCAACTAAATCATGGGGTTGGAATGGTTCAGTGTTATTGGTATTAGTCGTGATGCTAAAATCGAATGACGTTTGAGTGGTTAAATCACCGCCAACAGCGAAAGTATCTTGGATGACGTCTAAGATGGTAGACTAAGTGAAATACGAAATTCAAAAATACCAGTCATTGATTCATCGTCTTCGTTGTTGATTGAGTTGCTCTGTGCATATTGTGTTGGATCGACAATTCTCTCTAAATATTTGTTGATCAATTGTTTAAGTGGAGTGATATCTGAAAAATTACGGTAGTCAACTTTACTCGTTTTGCCTCCATAGGAATGTCGCTTGGTCACCATATCCTTAGGACCCCTTTCAAAAAATAAACTGACATCTTTCAGGTGTAGATGCTCGTTTTGAATAGTTATTTTAGGGGTTATTCGACTATCTTGCGTTGCAAGTCCGAAAGAGAAACGTCTATACTCATCCGGAAAAAATATTTTAAAGTTTTCGATTATTTCGGCAAAAATTAATTCCATAGCTGGTACGTGTTGTTTCAGTAGATAGTCTGAAGAGAACAGACAATTTATAAATATTTTGGAGAGATAAGTAGCGGTTGTGTGGCCGTCAAACGAGTAACGTTCCAACACACTCAAAAACGCCATCAAATATAGCACATTAGACCGGTGCAAATATGGCAGACTGTTAATAACGTTGGTGAAAGTGTGACATCGGGGGACGTAGTTTTTCCTAAAATGTCCGTTATTATTGTTGAGCAAATTGTGTGTCAACTTTTTGGATTGTTCCAACCAATCCACAGGTTCATCCACATGTATCAATGCCAGCGGTAGCTCTTCAATGTAGATAACAATGCTCCCTAGTAGTGTTTTAGTAGATACATTTAAATATGGGTGTCGAGAATATCAATGAGTGTACTTGCTACAACATTCAGATGATCTTTATACGGAGTCATCACCAATTTTCCACATAGTAGTGCTTCCTCAATAAAAGGTTATAGTTTTCCTATCGAAAGGTAAATTATACTCTCAATTGAATGAGAAGGTCCACGTTTTCACAGTGTTCATCGAACATTCCAATAATCTATGAATTATGTCAAATCAATGGACCATTGTCGAATGAGCTGTTACATCAACATGTTGTATATCATTATCGATAAGAAAACGAAAAGTCCTCGTTAGAAACACTGAAATGTCTTGTTGAAAGCAAGTTTTCAATTTGCGCAAACTGACGCCCAGTATCGGGTGGTTGATGTTCTCATAGATGATGTCTTCAATTTGATAGAGTTGGCGCCCAATACTTCTACAGCACGATGTGTGATAGTCTCTAGTCGTGTTGATGTCGTCAAACAATATGTTGGCCATTGCTCGTTGGCCTTCACACAATTCAATGAGATACAACTCGAATGAGGCGAGTTGATCGTCTAGCATAGTTTCTACCATTTGTACATCATCTACTGTGGTGTTATTTTTGAGGTGCTGTTGGTTTGGGTGTTTTTCTGTCCCACTACTTTTTGGTTGTTTCCTAGCTTCCTCCAAGGTTTTCAACGTGCTCTTTATTTCTTTCATGAAAACACGAATTCTGTCAGCGTCCACGCTATTCAAGTAGTCATTAATACTATTCAACAATTTTGGCGTTTTCTTAATGAGTATATTGCGATATTCTAGACTGATCAATGCGAACAACTGACTGCAAAATCCCATGTACTCTCTAAGACAACACATTATTATCCTTAAACAACAGTGACTACTCTTGTTTATCGTGGGACTCTTTATACAACTCATTTATTACTTTACTTATGACAATTTCAAATTGAAACTATACAATAACATCAGAGTGGCAAACATTTGAAAATCAAATAGCTCAACTAAATATTACATCCAAATATTCTGGATTAAATATTTGATGGGTTAGATTGGTGTTGAATGTTCTGTATTCTTCCAATTTTTCGTTACCATACAGCAGTGTTTTATAGCTGAGTAGTGCAAGGGTATCAGTGAGAAGTGATTGGTTGAAGTTTCTAAATAAGTGTTCTCATAGCCGGTAGAATTTTACACAAACCAATTACTTTTTACAAATATCGCTAGTTTTCTTAGAAACTTTGGATGAGCTCGAGCCCATACCAAACACAGTTTTCAGCAAGTTTCCTTTCGGCATTGTTAACACTGATCACTTTACTGTTAGCATATGTTTGCCAAACTGGACTATTATTTTTATCAGCTTAATAATCTCATATTAGTCATTAATAACCGAGATTTATTTATTGATACCCTTAAATAAAAGTTATAGCTTCATTAGAGAGTTTCGTCTTCAAATGAGAAACAGATTAGCAATTTTTCAGAAAAAATTACTCATTTATGACCGTTTATTCTAGTAACCATTGTCATAATCGTTATTCATTTATCAACTTTTTAAACAGCTCAAAACTAATCGTATTAGCAGTACGACGTCAACAATATTTTAAACTTATTTATACAAGTTTTCATCACTATGTAACGACATAATCGAAATGTTTGGCGTTCACATGGCTCTATTACTGACAATATATTTCTGGATAAGATCTCGAAAAGTAAAGCTACAATTTAAAGCTATCAAATATTCGCTTTACTTAATCAAGGTTATTATTTGAGTTGATCTGAATGTGTGTCCACTGAGATGGCTTTAGTTTGCAATCTAAGTTACCGTTGTTGTCTTATGTTGCTTGAGGTAGGGCGTGAAACATATCTAGACAATCATTGACATCTAAATGAATGAGTGTTTTGCTGGAAGTTATGAAACAATGACTTAGTTGATTGAAGTTGGTAAATCTGTTATTATTGGACATTAATAGAATTTTTTATCTTATTATGAAGGTTTGCAAATTTTCATCCAAATCAGCGCATACCTGTTTACTTGTATTTCGAAAAGTTGTTACTCGATTTCCAGTCACACATGTTATGTGTGACTGTAATAAAAAGTATATTAGTAACGACTATTTGTTTATAGGCAAGTGTATTATATGTTTGTTACGTATGGCCACAAAGCTACGTGTGTTGATTTTAATCCTATTATAGCTTGGCTCAATGTTGTAAAAATTATTGATATCATGCAGGATTATTTTGTTTAAAACGTATTGGAATTGCAACTGGGGTAAAGAAACAGATTACGATGCATGGAGTGAGTTGAACTTAAACTGTGGCATACATTGAATTAAATAACGTCATTCAGATTTTAATCCTTTATTGAGTTTATTATATCACTACAAATGTTCTTCGTGGATTAATATGATTGAAATTAAACCATTAACCTAATCGCTACTGGAAAACACAACCTTTTCCTGCTAGTCATATTATATGCATATAATAAAGTCGAGTGAAGAAAAGTCAGTTAATAATCCGGAACACTTATAAAACTCCGTCTAATGGTAGGTCAAATTAGAGTTTTATATTTGCTAGTGCAAAATCCTGCGTTGCTTGGAAGGTTCTGTAAGTGAACGTGTGTTTACATAATATTTTATTACATCGGACGAAATCTTTATTGGTCTATCTTTGTTCTAAAGGAACTAAAACTTAACGGTCTAGTATGCCAAGTTTAATGCACATTTCACTGACTAAACATATCTATCACTTTTTCAAAAACATTTGAATAGCTTCGTTGTTGTGAAAATTTTCGTAATATAATATTACAATGCAAAAATACTCTAAGAACCTAAAATGAACCGCTCATTACATAAGCTAATGAAGTTTTCGATTGCTTTAAATGGAGATTAAAAACGAATTATTCAAAAAGGTTTCATTAATTGGTGTGTTATGAAAAATATTTCTGATAAAGCATTTATTATAAATTAATCAATATATTGGAATATAAATTTAAAGAAAATATATAATAGGTATGTTAGAACTGGATAGATTATGCGAGAGTCCCAAGTAGTAAAGTGTATCAAGTGTCTATTATATAACGAATGCATAAATGGTTGTTTAAGTTTAAACTTTAAAGGAATGTCATGCAGTATTAATCCTTTGAGTCATTTAAAGTTGTGATTTCATTAAGTTAAATCAATAATGAAATATCTAGGTAGATAAACTACCATTCGACAGTGAGTTTACGTGACATTTCTTGTCCAAATTCAAGACTGCAAGGAATGTGCCACATCGTTTGCTTTATCGTGTGTTTTGGTTTAAAACTTAACTTCATATCTGTATGTATGCCGAAGAAAAACCATCTTAAGATTAAATTATGAGTTAAATGTAGCATCCAAATCAAGCAAAGAAAAGTTAATAAACATTCATATGAGCGCAACGAACCCTTAAACCGCTAATAAATGTCACACACATTGGTTACATTCAAAAGGCTTAGATGTTCAGAGTATAGTTGGGTGTTAATCTCATTTAAATTTACGTGGGCATTACGTGGATATAGATAAGAAAAGTTTGATCGTTATTTATCGATAAGCTGATATTAGACTAATTTTGCAGCTGCATTATTGTTGGGTATTATTAGCTGGGAGTTCCGCCGAGAAGATGTTTATCTCGGAAGACATGAGATTGTTCAGTAACGTAGTTTTGGTGTATCTTGTTTGGCTGGCGCATACCAATATCAGACCCTGCTTATCATCGATAGTGGTCCGTATGTCATATTTAATAGTGTACAATGCGAATAATACACTCACTGTATGCAGACGAACAACCCAACTATAGAACCCAAACCACGTCCACTATTGCGTTGGTGCTGCACCGACACACTTCAAGATTCTACATGGGCTACGTTAAGATCAAGGAACGAGGCGACGTGTACGCTCTGAAAAAGAGTGCAGTGTACACCGAAAGCAAATATCCAAAGAACCAATTGGTGTTGGTAAAAATAACCAATCTTACAGCAGACACCAAATATACGGTGTATTTGGGGTTGCAAATCAGTGAATTTGAGACCAACATTGAGACATGTAGCACCTCAAATAGTTGCACTAGTGTGAGGTGTTTTAGTGAGAAACTATTATCCTATCAAGGAGTATGTCACTTCAAAAAGCTACAGCTTTGCAACCACCTTCAACAGGGGTGTAGTAAATAGTTGTCATTATCAGTTGTTTGAAAATGGTATTTTGTTGACTAAATTCACATGCAAACAGGAATCCACTGCAGTTGAAACAAAATGCGAAAATTGCACCGGATTTGAGTTGGTTGGGCTGAGCAGTGCAACTTCGTATGAAATAAAGGTGGAGTCTAAAAGCATAGACCCGATAAAGTCCAACATTCGTCGTTGGAGTTTTATCACTTGTAATTCCATTAATTTTCTTTTACAATAGATGTGTGTGTGTGTGTGTAGCCCCAGACCTTCAACTGAAAGTCGCAGGTTTGGGAAGTAACTTTGTAGATATCGTTATCGGGGGGTTCACTTCTTCCTCCTCGTTGTACAAAAAGTTTATTCGATATTACATCGAGATCCGAAAGAAAAATGTCTTTTTCCAGATTTTCCACATGAACGTCATCAACGATATATTTTTCGAATATACCTTTCAAGTCAAATTCCCTACTATTCGTCCTAACACTTCATATGTAGTGGTTGTTGCCAACACACTCACCAAAGAAAACTATAACATATCATTCAGTACAAGTAGACCTGTGTACAGTTGTAGCGTTATTCATATGTTGTGTAGAAAGTTGCCACTTCAATATGGTGGTCATGTCCATCGGTTGGTATCACGTAGAGGGGAGTTTGGTTGCCAGCGAACCACACAACGCATACTACACGGAAGGAGATGGGCGTCTGTACTACAAGTCCGTTGACTCGACCGACTCTGCTGATTATGCGCAAGTAAAATACTCCACCAGTGATAACGGATATTTCAAATTGGAGAATTTGGTTCCTTCAACAAGGTACGAGTTGAAATTTGTGCACCAAGGCAGCGAGTCTGTGCTAACTAGACAATTTGACACGCGTAACTCTCTACCATTTTAAACTCGATAACACCGAACGAACACCAATAGTGTACTTGTGGGATGCGGAGTGCAAATTGAGTTATGATGATCACAACAAACACATTTCGGCCAAACAAAACGCCATTCCAACGATCAACTTCACGTATGTGTGCCATGATATCTGAGTTGTTAGTAGTGGCTGTGGTTTAATGTCGTTCATAAAGGTATTGCATTCTAATGGGAGCTATTGCCAACAGCGAACTCACCTACAACCGACACATCACACCGGATATGATAAAATACGGAAGTTTAAAGTTGGTTGGATGGAACCTGACTTTGGTGGTGCTTCTTAACACCACCAACAGCGCGTGTCAGAATTTCAGTTTCACCATCGAACACCTACCCTACTCAAATGGTATGCTAGCACATTAGCCACGTTCTCAAAACTTCTACATAAATGTTGCCAATGTAGTAACGACAGGTCGAGATAATAACAAATTCTTCGTGGGCATCAAGTTGTGGTGTTTTCAAGATATCTATTGCGTGAGATCGAACAGCCTATTCACCAATGTATTCAATGAGACTCCTACATGGGACAACTTCTCGATATACGTGGTATCTATTGTGTTCGGCTCGTTGGTGACAACGCTGGTGTTTATTCTGTACATTCTCTATCACGAATCATACAGAAGTTTGTTGTCCCGTCGATCAGTACTATTCAACAATTTATAGTGTTGTTTTTCTCGGATGCGTTTATTTCTCGCTACACTGACATACTTTATAATTCTTTACGAACATGTCTCGCAGCTATCACTTGATTAGGACTTATCTTTTCATTTTGATGAGAGATAAGAACGGTCATAATAGCGAAAAATCTGATTATTTAGACCCCACGAACGTTTTCAAATATTAAAGCGGATTCGCGGAAGAAGCGAGATTAACCCACCCACTTATTTGTTGCATTCAGCTGAGCACTTGATGAAATTGTTACTGCTGTCAATCTACCTGTGCATCCATTGTTCTTGTAACGTCCACAACGATTGTGCTATAACCAAATATTTAGGTGGTGCGTTTGATCAGTCTAGTTCTGGTCTAGCGATAGGTAGTAGTATTTTTGCATATTTGTCATCGCATTAATCTCTTTAAAATTAGAGCTCGATCGTTACCTACAGTCAACAAATTCAATACAAATATCGATGAAAACTATGTCCACACATGATGTTATCGATGAAACCAAACTAGAAGCACACTGTGTCAACTGCGACACTTTTCCCAGTGAACAAATACTCAAGGAGTGTGTTGGCTATGACATGCCCAGTACTATAGACTAGTGGTTAACCATGCGGACAATTGAATTACTACTAGTTTCCACCTTAAAATACACCGAATGCACACTGAAAAACTTGCACCCAGGATCCCATTACAGCATCAACTATGATGGCAATGAAAGGTTTCGAATAGCAATGAGTACAGCGTCTTCATTTATGCGTGTAAAATTCTATAGATCCAGATTTGATGATTAGGCCGGTAGAGTTGACGACTTCAAACTTTGTCTTCACCACCAACGTTATCACATCCAATTCGTGCTACTACGAACTCTACATGAATGACATACTGACGGAGATCAATTGCAGCAACGCCACAATGGCAAGTCTGGACTTGTGTGATAACTGTGCAGGGTTCAATGTTACCCAACTCACGCCGAGCAGTCGATATAAGCTAAAACTGTGGAATCCTGTGGTTACCACCTATGAAAAGGCCTCAATCCACGAGTTTGTCACATGTATCTCAAATTTCCTAAAATATTGACTCTAAACTGGAAAATTTGTTTAATAACATTGTACGGTAATTTATTAAAGCCACCAACGATAAATGCCAGCGTATTATCTGCATTAATTCTACGTGAGAATTTCTGAGCAGAAAAGTGAATGGCTTCACTGGAGTTATTGTGGTGATACATTATTCGGTAAAGTCTCATTTCTAAGTGATATTTCACTATGATTATTAAAACAAAAAATAGTTCAAATGTGTTGCTTTACAAGTGGCACAGTATTCGCATTTATATAAGTATGCAAACAACAACTGTACTTAGCTAAAAATGTAATGAACACTCCAGTTGCCATTCTGAATTATGTGGTAAATTTAATGCTCGGTCTTGTTGAAGGTGAACTAGTTTTGACGGGTGTTTATTATTTGAACCCCAAATTATAACTGTGAGATGGAAAAGTACCCTTAACACACATGGATTTAGTTATTTAAATAGAATAAATTTAGAAAAATATAGCTTGATACTATTTCAATTTTGAATAAGCATAATCAAGTAGTTTCATATTTAATGTCGGCAAATTGGCGCCGTTGAAACAGTATTATTAGTGAATTTTTAATTTCATCGTCATATATATAATTGCATATTCCCTCGTGATTGACATTGGAACCTTTAAGAAAGGAGCGATAGTATTCAAAGTATTACTGTTGTTTTTGTGCAACTTTCGCGATTTTTTATTCTTCGGGAATATTTTGACACATAGTCGACTACTTAAAAACACGGCAAGAGTATTTTTCATACTATATAATTTTTTTAAATTTTTTCATGCAATTAGACGTTGGATTTTATTTAAATACAATTTTTGGGGGGTTTCGTATTTTCTCCATCAAATTTAGTCACTTAAATATAAACAATCCGGCAACTAATCCTTACTTAACCAAAAGCTTCAAATACCTAATTTACACTTATAGCTTTTGTGTCTTCTTAAAATTAAAATGTCAGAAATTATTAAATATTCGCGCAGGCGCGGTTGTATTTTTCTTTAATTTAATTGGAAATTCTAACATAACAATTTATAATCAACAAGACGCCAAAAAGTTACCACACGCCAAATTTAGGGTTATTTATATGGCTATTGTGATATTAAATAGCAAACTTGGCACGTGAAATAACACGAAAAGTTATAAACGTTGCTATTTTTGTTCGAATCATATTTTGTCGGCTAATATTCAATTGAAAAACAAAAAGTTATCAGAAAATCAAGCCTAACGAATCAACGTGTGACATTTCATCTTTGAAAACTAAAATTTCGACAACATTTTTAGCAAATTTTTAAAAATAATAAATTGCATTTTTACCGTTAGAACTTGATCGCACACACACATATATATTCAGGTGTTTTGAATGCCGTTAAAAATGGGAGCGAACGAGTCTCAGATTCATTAGATTTGTGTAATGTGACGGTATTTAAGATCCCATCATGAAAGTGACCACTCTAAGAGTGACCGACACAACTGCCACGTTCAAGTTGAGCGGGTTTTCAAATCATTCCATTCATTATCTACAAAACGTCGAATTAATCCTGGAAGATACCATCAACAATGTGGGGAATATCGTTGACACAAAGAAGGTTGTACAGGTGCATTCAGCGACCGACATCGTTATCACACTACGCGAGTTGATCCCACTTTACAGCTACAAACTTATCCTATCATCCCATGTAATGCAGTTGGTCGCACACACCTTTCAAAGTGGTATCAACGGGTATTTGCGTTATGAATGATTACTATGTGTTGCTTAAGGGGAAAGCAAATTTGAAGTGGATTTCAAGTGCGAGTCGTGGACAAGTGTCAGCTTCAGCATCAAATCAATCGCAAATAACAACGCCACTCTACAACTTGGCGACGATTACCTAGTTAAACTAAGGTTGTTAAATGACCACGACTACAATAACTTTCATCTTTATCACAAAAACTCCACTGGTGGTATACTTCAATCCTTGCGACCTGCTACCAAATACCAATTTTGGATTCACTACGATAACCCAATTGTTGATATAAAGTCATCCTTCGAAACAAGTACATAGTTTATAGTGACGGGAAAAAAGTATAGCCGATTCAAGAGTATCTACTGAATACAGCGCCGGTTATTCATGAAAAATCAACTACACCCTTTGAATTTGAGATTGGATTGGCGGCCAATAGTCAAGTGGACTATACGTATACTCTGGAATAGCGGTCGGTTTGCAGATCTCTACTTCTGAATTTAGACACTGCTACATCATGATGAACCCAGTAGAAGAAATGGTGGCCTACGACCACTTGGTTTTACCTTCTGACCTCAAGTCTCACGTAAGTGTAGCTGATGGAGTAGCCATACAACTGTGGTACAACCTCACCAAAGAGCGCTGCTCCCTTCCATCCAACCGTCTAATAGTGCACAAAACCCACGCTGAGCGTAGCGCAAGTGTCTACTACTAAATTGACAACATCTTTAGAATCGTACGATGTATTATCCAGCAGTTATTTTGGGATTCAATTGTGGTGTTTGGAGGAAGAGTATTGTGTGCGATCAACACCCTTTTTTCGACGGGGATTCAAAATAAAGTCATCGAAACCCATCCTGTATGTTGGTATGGTATCTGGAATTGCTCTAATTGTAGCTGTTTTGATAATGGCTGTTGTGGTTGTCTACAAATATGGCATATAACTTGTTTCGCGACAATATTACGATTATTATTCCTTGTCGTTTGGTGCTTTTAGTCACAATATTTTGCCGCAATTTTATTCATCAAGTTATGTTTAATTTGAAAAACAAATGTTCAACAGTTGGTCCAATTTTTATTGACGCCAGTCATAGTTTAAGAAAACCTAATCTCGATGTATATACAGTCGTTATGTTTGTGTGTACACACGACTACCTAACAGTGAGGTTGGTGATAAACTACCAAGGATACAGACTTAACAAATCCAGTTGTCTGATTATAACAGAAACAATACTCCAATAACCAAGATGTTTAATCCAGGGTTACATACGTGAATTATTTGGCATAATTTCGATGATTTTGTATTTGCAAAAAACGTTAGTCTACATCAGGGGACAGGAACGCCAAGTCGAAACTGGATTTTCCCGATACTCAATATAAGAGTAAGAGTCTCTATATGCGCTGGTCATAGGTATGCATATTCACACGAATTTCTTTTGTACACGAATACTTTACAATACTATCAATAAAGGTAAACACCGAAAGCACTTGTTCACTTAGATATATCCAATTAGATTTTTATTATATTGTTGAAAACATTAGTTTTGGTCAATTTTCAAAAATATAATCAGATTATAATACCAATAGCCGTTACTTCCAAAGTTTGGCAAAAATGATTATAACATTAACCTTCTAAGTAGCTCAGAGTTAGACACCCTCCGAGTAAAATGGGGTTAATTTGAACCCCAGAATTTTTTGGCATATTTTAAAACAAAATATTAATATATTTTTGTCAGTGAAAGGAAATTTTATTAAAAGTTATATTTCTTTACAAAAATTACTAAATAATTTTGTTGACGCATGCGCGCATATGCGAAAGTTCTATTAAAATGTTTAAGTGTTTTTGCATTAAAATATTGCCACAAGTTGCACAACAAAGGAGCTAGTAAATGGGTTAGCACAAAGTGAAAGACACCATGATTCATGAGTCGTTGAAATGCACTCTACCCCCATAAAAAACTAAACGTTAAGTTATACTCCGTTTTAAAAAGTCACACACAAACAACTTGCCCCAGTGTGAGAAAATAGTTAAATAAACTTTGCATAAAAAGCATTCGACCAACGCTGGCGGCGTGGACGATAACATCTAAATAAGACAGATGGATGAATAACGAACGTGTCAAAGCTTAACGTAACGGCTTGACAAAAACCCAAAATACACAACACAACACTACACCATAAATACAGCGACACTAAAATGATTAATCGAAGTAAAAAAGCGAAAAAAGAACTATATCGAATAAATTAAAGCAAAGGAGTTTGGTACAGTTCGTCTGATGTATCACCATCAACCTGCCCTAACGTAGAGGTCAGATGCCGATGACACTAATGGGACAGTCTTTGTTTAAATTACTTTTAACGAAATCGGGTGACTTTAGCATGCTCAAAAAGTCGTATTTGCTGTGTATTTTTCTCACCACAAACAAATAATGTGCCAGCCAAGAGATGGATAAATCCAACGACAATCCAATTAACATAGCTGTGGTTTTGAAAGGGAATTGGGACACATTATTATCATCGTAGGGTGGGAAGCTAATGATGGGTGGTATTTTGAGGGCCTTTTCTCCGCACAACATTCTAAACATGAGTGCCGCCACTGTACCCACTATTCCACCATAGCTGTTGGTGAATTTGAAGTAGACAACGCAGCACAGCCGAGGGAACAGAATCACATACACCAAATCGGACGATAAATACCACAAATCATACACCGAGCTGACAAAAAAAGAAAGGCACACCGCAAACACACCTGTCAACACAATGACCCCACGCAACACCATAGACACTTCACGAGATGATGCCTATTTGAAAAGTCACAAAACACCACAGCAACAAATCTATCTACGTTCTTCCGGATAACATTCTTGTAGAGATTGTGCGACATCATTGTTGATGCACTCAGCATCGAAGAGTTGGTGCTGGAAATGGTTGAAGCGGCCAACGAACCCAGGCAAATGAATAGAAATGCCGGTGGCAACAAGTTGACAAATGCTACTGGAAGAGCATATTCAGCTTTCGGTACACTGACGCCATTCGGTGCTACATCCGAAATGTGTGGGGAAAGCGTATACTTGCTCCAATCTATATCAATTGTAAGCTAGTAGTTGGCCAACAACCCCAAAAGTATTACCGGTGGTTGTAGCAGCAGCACCAATTAATACCGGAGGAATGGACATCATAAGGC
Source organism: Merluccius productus (assembly GCA_027122695.1). Classification (NCBI taxonomy): domain Eukaryota; kingdom Metazoa; phylum Chordata; class Actinopteri; order Gadiformes; family Merlucciidae; genus Merluccius; species Merluccius productus. The sequence continues at coordinate 15,196 of JAOPJI010067010.1, read as the reverse complement.
AAAAGAAGGACGTTGTGAACGATAGTTGATAGGCTACTTTGGTGCTTTTACAAGAAAGAATTTTTTGAAAGTAAGTTTGCCATGGTATACCGCCAAAAATCTACCACAACATCACACAACATAACCACCATTACCAATTACCAAATACACGATATCATCTATGTATAGCGCTACTTTCTTCGGTTCAATTGGTTCTTTATTTAGCCACAGGTTGGTGTTATTGGCGATATTGGCTACATTTCCATTGGTTAGAATTATTGGGATGCATGCCCACTAGTAATGGAAACAATTTAAACCATGTGGAAATAATAGCCCGAAAGAACATACCAAACTGATAAATATAAGTGACAGCTGTATGAGATCAGTGTTGGCCAATAGTGCCAATCCTCCAAACATTGTGTAGAGCACTGCGATGAGTGCAGATATCCCAACTGATATTCTAATGCTTATGCCAATGACTACACTGAGAATAGTGGCCAGCGACGTCAACAATGACAACGACCAAAATAGCTCGGCGATAAATGCTGGTAGCAGAAAAGTGCCACCAATGAGATAGCCGTATCTGTTTTGGAACGGATCCAGCATGGTGACGTAGTTGTTTCTTCGCATGATCTTAGAAAACATCACGCCTCCTGTAATCACAGAATTTAGTTGTAAACTATAAAATTGCACTGTATACCCACAAGTAGACTGAGTGAGTAGGCGAATGGTGCTGGTGTCCACAGAAGACCTCGGCTGTAAACCCCTTCAGCGGTGCCACTAATAAACGAACCTCCCACCCAGCCAGCTACACAAAGTCATTTTTCGTAACCCAACGTATCATTTGGCATTAAATTTAACACACACACACACACACAAGCGAATTTAAAATTACCAGTCAAAGTAAAACTCCCAATGAGTAAACCGATGGACCTGCCGGCCAGTGCCATGTCAACCGAACCGACTGATTTCAGTTCAACGTTTTCTTGCATCTCGAATTCTCCATCGGTGGGTGTAGTTTTAGTGGGTTGTTGTTGGTGTGTGATGTCGCTACTCTTGCCTTTCCCGCAAGTCTTGATTGCAGTCCACAATCTGATCAACCATTGTCGACGATAAGTGAGCAGCACTCCCAATCCAGTTATGAATAGGTAGAAAAATATAATACCAACAAGACCGATAACATTAACTGCCATCTTACTCCGCAGGTGAGCTGGACTAAACAAAAGCTGCCTAACCTGATTATTTTCTAATTGAGATGTTGAAGGTTGCAACTAAGCTGCTTAGGACAACTTATTAGATTTTGGCTATTCGTTGATAAGTCAATTTTGTTGTGATACGCTTTTGTTTGGGGAATAACAACGATATCTCCAAAGGTGCACGCTTTGATGCGAGTGCGTGCACAGAGGGATAGTTTTGGCAGGGTCGCGCTGCTCGGAGCTTATCATGCCAATATTCCACTTATTCTATCGTTTTATAGTTAAAATATCATTAGATGTCGTAGAATTTATGCAATGAATGGATTATCATCGTGAATCAATATCCAACCTGGTGTGCATGCGTCTTTATCATCACTCAGACGGAGCATCTCGATTATAACTCAAAGATTAATCACGCCAATTTAAATAGTGTGTAATTATAGTATTCAAACTATACACATACCGCTTTACATTCGTTGGAGACTTGTCACTCCATAAAATTTCAATGTAAGTAGCGTTAGAATATTAATCAAATATCGGATTTATCCTAATCCCACCTCTTGTAATATTTCCGACTGAATAGTGTGAAACCTTAAGTATTTGTTGGCACTATGTACGAATAAGACGCTAGAGTAAATATTAGATTGTCACCCCAATGTAAGCGGCAACTTTCTGGGGTTTATTCAACCAAAAACACTTAGACCGATCCGTAGTGTATTTTCATACTTTTATGTGTAAAAATGGCAAATCCTAACTTGCTGTATTCATTGCATTTTTACTGAGCAAGCCAACATAACAAGCTTAATGTACATTTAAAACTAATAATTTTCTAATAATTGAGTCTATGGTATTGCTCTTGTGTAATTTCTTCAAGTCGCATCAATTATTTAACCCCACAATACACTACTACTTGTTACATTTCGAATGTCGCAAAAAGTTGCGATTCTTGACGATATGTATATCATTATTTGATTGTAGTTGTAGATAAAAATCGCCATTTTGTTTATATTTTCCAGTTGTTCACTGTTTGATAGTTCATATTTGAGATGGGGCATGTTAAAAATGAATGTAGAATTCATCAGCCCAATTACACGTTCTTTGATTTTTTTTGTGTTCATTTTACACGCTAAAAGTTTTATCAACTCTTTCTACTTGAATGATGCCACATGGCACCATTTGATTATTTCGTTGGTTATAATAGGATGGACACTTATATTCCCTTCAAGTTATTTGATTTTACATTATAGGGCATGCAAATTTCAAGTCATTTTATCTACTATATATATAAAAGAGGAGTGTCCGTGTGTGTGTGTCTGTCTGTCTGTACACACCAGTACGCATGTGCAAACTCTGTTCTCATTATTTAAGGGTTTTTAGTGAGTGTAAATTATACGCGTAAAAAGAACTCTTAACAACGTACTTAATGAGCTACTTAGAAATTTTACAGCCCTTTTAGTTTTAGAGATATGGCGCATTTAAAATCGTTATTTGGATTAAAATAGAGATTAACCTTATTTTTCATATGATTCTTTCCCAAAAATTCTATTATTTTTCAACTGAATTATGTGTTTTAACTTAATTTCTATATTAAAAATGCTTTTAATGAATTGTTCGTTGTGTATTATAAGTTTTGAATATATTTATGTGCCATTGAATAAGTTACTGCTTTCATTTTTAAAATCAACCAACTAATTGAAAAAATAATTTAATTGTAACTGGGCAACGCCAGTGATTTCGCGCTAGTTTTTAATAATTAACAAACTGCTAATTGTACCCCTTTTGCCACTACATGCCCAAATTTAAAATGATGAATAACGACCTATGGTGATTATATTTAATTAATGTTTGAAATAGCTGAAAATAATCTAATAGTAAGTACTCAGTTTTTGCGTAAACTATTCCGTGAAAAGTCGCCATGGCAACGCATGAAACTACTAATTAAACAATTAAAATTTAATCTTAAGGCATAAATTACCATAGCAACACATAATCGCCAGCGAGCAATTAATCCTCAAGCGCACAACTGTCAAGTTGTCATGAAAACGATCGAAAGTATCGATTAACGAATTGAGTATGTGTAAAGGAAGTGGCTATTCTCACGGACAAAATTAATCCCTTATCTTCAGTTTTAGCTGTGTTTACTTATTTATGGACCCTAGGAGCGCTCTTAGTGGCCTCAAATAATTAAATATGATTTATTCTGAACCTTGTATCCTTTCTAGAAATAGGGGTTGATGAGATTAAAAATGGCGACCGCGCAAGCGTACATGCGGTTTTGGTTTAATTTTGTCCGTGAGAATAGCCACGGCCATAAGTAAACTGGGCAAAGCCCAATAAAATTAGTGAACGCGCAATTAAAAGGTTGAGTGAGCATCTGACGATAGTTACAAGCAATGGATGTTTGATTAGAAAATTAGCTGTAGCTCGAGCAAGCGCTCAATTTAAACATTATTCCAAGTGAATAAACCCTATTTAGATTTGGTCAACTCCAGGCCACTCCCTGCTGGATGTAACTGTTATGGTGCTCGACGGCGTGCTGACTGGCACAGCATGGAAAGGCCCGATAGCAATAGTGGGTGATTTGTTTGAGTGCGAACACGACGAACAGCTGTGGATGAAAACAACTCAAAACAAAATCCAACAACACGAAAGTCGTCGTTTGATTGAACAACAAGCTCCTATTCTTATCATCCCTGGGCATGGTCAACCTTTTCCATGTAAAAGCAACTAGGGGTTTTGCGTCTGTTTTCAAAATGATAAACGTAAATCTCGCCGACCAGCGGTCTATAACCCAGACTAAGTTGTAGTCGCGCATGTCTATAGTGAATGTCGTTTTGTAATCAGACTTTTGTAATTTTGACGAATGTGTGTCTGTAAAAGTGCAATAAATGCGTTGAAGTACTCAGCTACTTGATAGTTAGGTTAAAAGGAGTTAACCATCTAAAATATCGCATTACCATTGGAGGAGCGGTGCGCACAAATAACCATGCCAAAGCTATTGGTAACAATTCGCACAAATAACAAAGCGGCCATTATGATAACTAACTGATTGTATCATCAGTGGTTCAACTTAATCCTTCCTATTGTACGTGTTAAGACGGCGCCAAAACTTGCACGAATTGGCAAATTAAGGTATAGTATTCACCGCGTCTCAACGGTCACGAACAATTGGTACCATGCACACAGTTGCAAACTAATTATAAAACAATTAAACATAATCTGGAGACAAACGATCAATTAAACAATTATAATTGCATGAAAAGTCATCCATGCCAACTCCAGCGAGACCCAGTCAAGTCTGCGCATCTCTCCAATAATAAAGGCTATTTAAGTTTGCAGCCACAAGTTTACGATGACACAACCAATGGATAACCAACTGGCAAATGAATGTTTAGTGGTCGAAGCTACATCGCAATACCACTACATGTTGGTAATTTATCATGTTACATGAAATAAAACACTAAACATCCGACACACATGCATTAATGATAACATAAAAGTGATTCAGTAGAGTTGATCAATAGTGTTGTGTAATCAGCGTGAATTAACATAAACCATAGGAAGAACTTTTGCTAATGGAGCCCAAAGTGTGTGCAGCCACATTTGAACTATTGAAGAAAATGTACGCTTGAATTGGTGATGGAGTCAATTGACCAAAGTTTTAGACCTAAAAAGATAATTACATGTTGTGGCATCAGTCAATGCAATTATCATCGATTGTTTCCGCATCCAAAGCAATCAAGTTATAGTAGTGCTGTCAAAGTTCCAGTTGCAAACAAGATGAAATCCAACAAAGACCAATCGGTGTAACTGTTCTGTTGACCGTGCTCAAATAACTTCCTGCTAGACCCGGTGAAATTATCATTGCTGAACTGACTGACGTGAGTGACGACTCAGAGCGCAGTGCAGAACACTCACAGCACTGCTGTATACACAAGAACAACGTAAAGATTTCATTTGAAGATCTTGTGCGTTACAAGACTCGCAAAACTCAACCTCCGTACCTGGCCCATGAGGTATTTGTTTACAACTAGTTATAACAACTAACAGAAATGTAGAACGCAGTTGTCAACCCCAAACACGTCAACACAGAAGGCTTAGAAAGTTAACTCTGTTTGTTTTAGAACAGCATTTATTTCCTTATAGATATCATCCCATCAAAATCATCCGAACAAGTGGTAACTTCAACACTTACCCATACCTGTATATCTATTGCTCCAATAGGTTGGATCAAATGTCTCCGAGGACACGCCATTTTCAAGAATTGTAAAGAAAATTAAAGAAAAAGGGCTTGTACCGAAACCAGCGCCAATTCAACATCACAACGAAGGTAACTTGACAGCTTAATGTGTACTATTCCATTAAAGATGCATGTCCGATTCACCACAAAATTTCCTCTGCTACTAATAACGCTCAATCAAACCCTTCAGCCTTGGTAAGTGCCATTGTTTGCTATTTTGGCTTATTGGCACATAGACTGACAACTTCCACAATGCGTTAAGCATGTTCCCTTCGGTGTTACGCAGAAAAATAATGGCCATGTCTGACGTCACCTCCTCAACAACCTCTGGTGAGGTAACATCTTCTACCAGTCAAAATGCTCATGACGACGGCACTGCGATTCCCACTCAAAAGTCACCTCTAACTGCGGCATCGATCCAAGGTAAGACCATTGTCCCTGCTGGTACGTTGGAAAAAATTCTCAAATCAAATATTCCACACACTCAGCCGCCTATTATCAACGACAACAACAACATTCAGGCTTGCACGTGCCACATCATGTCACAACACAGACCTATGCCAGATGAAGTTATGGATCTAAGACAGTTAGAACGCATCCAACTAAGCAGTCACTACAATCCCGGCAAATTCGCCACCTCTACTAGCATGACTTCCAGTACCAATGCCAACAAGGGTATTGGGCTGTTGTGCGTATGCTTATATATTTAGCTCGTTCTGTTGTAGAAAACCAACGACAGAAAACCAACGAACAAGACAATCTTAATTTCAAAAATCTCGTCAAACAAGCTCTTAGTAAAGATACCAAATCAGAAGGCGTTAATGATGAGGACGATGAGGTTTTGGGAGCGCGCAATTCCAGTCAATGACCCTCTTTTCTTGATGCACCACGCACAAGCATTGCACCAATGCGCCAAACAACTATTTATATTACAACAACTATTTAATATATATGTCCATCGTGGTGGGCTCATCACATTTTGTGTTCATTAAGTTGGCTAACGTTGTATTTCTTGTTTGCGTTGAAGTTGTCCAATACCCCCACAAAGCACGTGCTCTAAAATTGTTGTTATAAATTGTTATTCCATTTTTAAATTAGTTTTTCTGAGTCAATGCTACAATGTCATTGTAGTTATCAGCCTAATAGTTCGGGCGTGGGCATTCCACGGCTCAGCCATGACTTAAAGCGTTTCCATGGTGATAATAATCCCAATTGATACCATTTTAATTGGTTAATTGATGACTTTAGGCGTTGTTATGGCGATTAAAAATTAAAGAATTGAATTACAAGTGCTCAATTACAAATAACCAGCTTTCCCATGGTGATGGATGAAATGAAATTTTAACCAATCTTGTTAATTATCCAAATAATCTTAAGTTGATTGGTAACAGTACTCCTTTTGTTATTCAATGGAAAATGTTAGCAATATATTGCATTAGATTGTGGTTTATAAGCCCATAATTGATTAGTTTAGTTTTGATGCCATTTCTTAACGACAAATCTAGGATTTGCTAGAGTGATTACAAATTCAAGTTTTGATTGTTCTAAAATTGGATAATCTAAGTTAACTATCTCTCGTTAGTTTAATATTTCACAATTGAATATGTGTTAATTGCTTTAAAACGCGGGCAATTATTGTTAAATTATGAGGATTAATAGAGCAAAACGAACGTTACTCTTATAACTTGAATCCAGATGTGGATGTCAGCGTGGTTATAATCGAGTTTATAGAGAGGATCCACAATGCTTCCGACAAGTTCCTTCAATTTAGTCGATCCATAGTGGTCATTGAATGAAACTTTGGCCAAGATGCCATACTATACGATGTAAAAACGGTGTCCACGATAAAGAATAGTCATGTACTCTTTTATTATCAGATGTGAAGTAAGTGCGTACTAAATTTTTGATAGTTTCTTCAATAGCTGCATCGTTGGCCGCGGCGGTGAATGCGATGGGTAGCACACGAAGACAATGTCTAAATTAGAATCAGTCGACAAAATCCAGCAACATAATAACTTTTCATACTACAAAACAATTGAAGTTGTGAATAAATTAGTTTCAAAATAATCACATATGCAATTGACTAGTTTCAACATAGTTAATTGTGCACATACGTTAGTTTGCAGTGTGAGTTTGCTCCAGTCAGCGTTTTAAAAATTGAAGTGGTTAATTCATTGGGCGAAGGATTTGAATCGTCGATGCTACTTATGAATACTGTATTTTTAAGCTTTGTTGGCAGAGATTTGTATTTGAATGCTTGCAATTGTTGTCGTTCTTTAGCGATCAGTTCGTCGATGTCTCCATTGTTGTTATCGTTGATTGTTTCGTCCACTTGTCCACTCAACTGTGTCAGACATTAAAAAGAGATTATATAAGAGTGATCAAAGAACCCTTTGATACACAAAAGTTACCTCATTTAAACAATGGTAAAGCTCTCGCACCGCCAAACCAGTATTTCCATTGGTCGTTGCAAGAATACCTCTTAGTCCAGCTTTAATACTGGAATTAGAGTCATTCTCTCGTTCTAATCGAGGTTGAGCAAATTTTCACAATCCGTATGTACCCGATCGATACTTTTTGGCTAAGTACTTTTTTCTCGAACTAACCTTCGTCATTATTTTCCAAATATACCTTTCAGTCCTCGAATATAGTAAAATGTAAAGTTTATTGTACTAATTCAAAGAGAACGGCACGTAATGAACGACGGGCTGCGTAGTTGTAAGAGAATTTGCGTACGCACCAGCATTACACGTTACAGAGCGATTGTTTTGAACGCCTAAGCCCAAATAAGTTGTCACACACCGCCTATTTAAAGAGCCATGGAACGTACCTATGTCATGATAAAACCCGACGCAGTCCAAAGGAATCTGATTGGAGATATTATCACTCGTTTTGAAAAGAATGGGTTACAATTGTTGGCTCTGAAGTTTGTCACGGTATCTACAAATAACGCCTCTTTTTTTAAATGTTTACACCTAACAACTGCGTTTATCGTTATATAACACACATACAATACCAATGATATAACCTAATAAATGAATTATATGTAAAATTAACTGTTAACAAAAGCCCAACGATGATCTCGTCAACAAACACTACGCAGAACACATTGGCAAGTCTTTTTTTAATGCACTGTCCACTTTCATCAAGTCGGGTCCAGTTGTTGCCATGGTTTGGAAGGGCAAGAACGCCGTCAAGAAGGCGAGGCAGATGATGGGCGAAACCGACCCAGTATACAAACGTTGACGGACACATTTATACTATTTCTAGCAAAATTCTCTCCCTGGTACCATTCGCGGCGACTACGCTTTAACCCTTGACAGGTATCAAACTTTGGTCGAATTAACCAATGTTTTCCTAGAAACATCATTCACGGTAGTGACAGCGTGGAGAGTGCTGAGCGCGAAATCGCCATATGGTTCAGGTCAGATGAGATTGTTGCCTGGGAACCAACCCTCACACAATGGGTCTATTGAACACAGTCATATCGAAAGACACCTAGCCTAGCTAGTAGTGATTTTATGCTTGCGAACACCGTCACTCACATCACTTATTAATTGATTGATTCATTTTTTTGTGCTCACTCCAACCATTCACTTAAACGACGTAATGAAAAAACAGTCCCATACATTAAATGATAAATATTCATTGATCAATGCGCTAATGTGTGTTAATTGTCGTGGATCACAAGTTGGAAAATGTCATGGCTTATTTTCAGTGTGTTGCCATTGACGACCGGCATAATAAGACTGTGTGTGAATTCAAGGACAGGGTCGTTGGCGTCCTACAATTTCAATACATAACAGCGTTGGAAAGTTATTTGATTGCTTAATCCAATTGTGAACAATGGATTTGGGTCAGATAAGCATGCAAGTAGAAGTAGTTACACGCAATTTCCCGTAAACATTCACATGGAAAGCGTTCGGTCCAACGGGCACCACAGCAATCTTTGAAATGGCAATTTGGAGATTTGAGAACGGCATGCTCTTAAAAAGTAGCAAACATACCATTATATATACAGAAGTGAACAGTTACCGTAAATTTCTCATGAATTTCCTGAATATTAGCACAATTAGTGCCTTGGAAGTTGGATATAGCGTCGTTCATCTAAACAAACGCCCGTAGATTATTCGCAATTGGCGTCAACCTTACGTAGAATTCGGCTGCGACAGCTTGACGATTTTCGCACAGGTTCTTGTAGTAGAGCTGAACTCGTTGCTCGATTACTGCCTGCACTTCTGGAGCGACCGACATTTTCTCTATGGTGATTAATTCTCGTAACTAACCGTTGGTATTCGTTGTGTGGAGTTGCTGTACGCCATGAGGCTGTGGATTGGATAGATGCGTTTAATTATCTTGAAATTTGTAGCAACGTTGGCGTTACTTTGAATATGGTTTTAAATGTGGCGTTAGGTGACGACCACGTGATCCACATGGATTACAGTATTTATAAACACCAAGTTGTGAGATGTCATTATTACACAGCAAGATACGTTAATTATTTGGTTACAATGCACTCTAGTTTATTAAACATGTATTGAGACAATTGTTGCCCTTTACCTTCAAAGCAACGTTTGCTGAGAACGTTGAAGTTCGAGTCTAAAATGAACTTCTTGCTATGTATTTTAAATATTTGTTACTTTGGTTAAATATAAATGAGGTTGTATCATTAATGCGAATAATGATGGTATTTGAACGCTAGTTTATACTTTAGTGGACATCACACTAGGAAAATTTTATTTACTTGGAATGTTTTATTGGTCATGTATGATACTAATTTTTCTTATTTTTTCTGACTTGGCAAAACTACTTGATAGTTTAACAATTTTTAACTATATTTAAAATAAAGATTGACACCAACAACTAAAATGCCAATTTATCTTTTAAATATCCATTTATCTAAGTTTGCTAAACGTTCATTGATTTCATTACGTGGCTGAAAAAGTGTGTTTGAACTTAAAGGTTCGTTATGCACATTTATTATAGCGTTATTATGTATTTTCAAGTAGTTGAATGTTCTAAACAAAGAAGTGTCGCATGCTTATGGTTTTATTTTTTGAAAAGCAATTGCGAAATATATTTCAATTTGCAGATGTTATATCAGCAGGGTACGTGGAAACCAATTATTTATTTCAAAAAACTTGTTGGAGACTTCATGACATCTTCTTTTAAATGGTGTCATATGCTAAGGAGTACCAAATTGTTGAGTACACGGCCGTATTACGTAGGTCTAAAACCTCCACGAGTTAACATTAACAATTAATTCCTACCTAGAGAATTTGGCGTGTACATTGCATTTGTCTTGATAATAGTCGCATCGTATCCAAACAATTAAAAGGTACTTAATCCACGAAAAATAGAGAACTTTCAACATGTTAACACAGTAATACCCATTTATATATCGTGATTGAAGTTGTTACATTTTCAAAGATCCTCATAGATATTTGAATGCATCTTTACGCTGAAGTACTTTAGATGTTAAGGCTCAAAAAACTATACTTAATTCTAGTCGTAGTATGGACCTTGTGACCGTAGTTTAAAAAATGCTCCCCCAAATAATAAAGTGAACGGGGTTTCCAAAGTTAACCTTGTTAAAATTTCAATTTTTTGTTTCATACAGTGGTGCATTTCACTACAATCACATGCGATTATACTCCTAGGACCTAGGTGGGTTTCATGGAATGTTACCGAGTTATATTCCATTGATTCTAAATTGACTTCATTGTCAAATGCCACTATTAAATTAAAAAGAACTAAACTATTAGCTGAACTTTGGAATGTAAAGTGTAGTACACACACTGCAAAACTTCAAGTGATCATCAATTTCAGACCTAACACATAATCTGTATCTAATTTATAACCATATCTGTAACAGTTGTGTACATTCATGGATTTTTAAGCAGTGCTTTCGATAAAAAATACTCTAAACAGACACAACGTATAAAGGTAAATATGATAGATATTGTGTAACGTAGGATTGTCTTAATGAGATAATCCTTTAACGGTATCTTAGTCTTGCTGTTATTATCAACCCAATACCAATAGCGAAAAAAACAATGACCATTATGCTGATTTTGACAACTGCCATTTTGTTCATAAGGTGACCAAAGTAAGGTTTCGAGGTAGTGGATGAATCAGCACTAGATTTAAGTTGTATAATTTACCAGAAATAAATGTGGTTACATGGATGAAGAAAACTCAATTTGACTTTCAAAGGAAAATCCTATTCTCGGGTCTGCAAATTTTAGGTATTCCTTACTCAGAGAAGGGTGTATACTTATAAATTTGTTATTATAAAAGGCGCATAAAGTTGAATAGTTTTACTCCTTTTTTATAGTCGCTTCTTTATGGGAATATCCCAAAACACGTTTCAGCAAGTGACTTAAATATACAACTTGGAGACAATCAATTGGGGCAATTTCTAGCTAACAATATAATGCTACACATGTGTTATTAAATGATTCAATACAATTATCACATGGGGGTTATTTTTACAATGACTGACTTGAATTTTTTGTAAATGGGTAAGGATATCACCTTTCACGCCGTCCTCCTGAATTAAGGAAGTGTGCAACTAGAAGTAGAATAGATTAAATGAAACAATGTACCAAAATATTACCAAAAGTCCATGCTCAAAGTTGGCTAAAAAAGAAGACTTTAAACCATAAAAGTTTCTTTTTTTCAACCCGCCAACTTTAATTTTTTGTTCATATATTACTTCATCGATCAACTTGTGACATTTAAGCACATGAAAATCCCCTGTAAACGTAATGGGGAATTCCAAAACGATTTTTTCCACGCAGTTGCTTTGAAATTGCTCGTAACGTAATATAACGTATGTATTTATTGGAATACAAGGATGTTTATACGAGCTGGAACTCCTATCACTTTTTTCCGAACTCTTTTTATTGAGTAGTCATATTTAACAATGGCGTAGAATATACCTGAATGAGATGTCGAAAGATGATATAGTTGACTTCCATGGGCGTCGCACATTCAAATGTAGCAGCAAACACAGAGTACTCCTTGGATTTATATTTTACATGGTGTATAAACTCTTGAGGCAATTCTTGTGGATTTTTAGCCGGGAATCCTAGGTATAGGTTTTTTTCCGAAAATATTATCGTTAACCATGGATTGAACGTCTTTATTTAATTAAGGTAAAAACAAATTTAAGTTACTTTCTGTTGGATGTTAATATTTGTCGTGGCAACTATGAGTATATCCCACAGTTTGGGATTATAACGTTCTACTGGTTCTACACCCGCTAGGTTCTTAAATTTTGCAGCTACTTTAAGATCTTCGTTCGCCATATTCTCGATTGATTCCTTTTTTCTGAAAATAAATATTTAATAACAACATATATATATATATATATATATATGTATATTTATTTTTCACCCTTTTTGAAACTGTTCTGAATATAACACCTTTAGAAACACATTTTCCCTGTGGATATTTTGCAATAGCGTTTCTGAAAATATAGTATCAAGACATTTCGAGATATCATCATCTATACACATAAACACAAAGTTAAGGCCACTTTCTGTTACTAATTTTATTTATAAAAACAAAGTAATTTTTCGAAATATTAACGACAACTAACCCACGCTTATATTAACCTCAAAATAAAATAATCTCTATAATATACAACTATGTATGTGAGTTTTAGTCAGCGTGAATTCAACAAAAAATATGTACATAGGCAACGATCTTTGCTTTCATAAAATGTCGTTCCAGAGGAATCCGGATTGTCTTTAGTCAGTGTATATTGGGTTCGGAATATCGTCCCTTCTTCCCTCAAAAGAACTATTCCATACTATAGGTGTGGTGTAGAGCAAACGCATTCGATTTCAAACACTTACAATCGGATTCTCCTCACATGAACTCCAAACACAGCAGACAGTGAAAAATAACAACAACAACAAATTCATTTCCTTCATTGACGAGATGTGAATAGTACAGCTTCTTCAGTGTGGGGTGGTCACTCGTGTTGTGTCAATATGCGAGCTAAACTTGAACAGTTGTACTCTTTAACACAAATCAAATACAGCTTTACTAATAAACACTAACACAAATTCGCTTAGCGTTGTCATAAGTTAAGGTCACGGGCTAACAAATTGGTGTCATTTACTAAATAGCTTATTAAAAACAAATACAAATGTATGTACTAAATGGAATTTGTGTTTTACTCAGATTTAGTAACTGAACAAGTCATATATTCCATAATTTGTAATTTAAACACAACTATAACACTAATCAGTATATTTAACGTTAAAATTCCGCTTTGTTTAGACGACAAATACACGCTTAAAGTTACTTATAATCCTGTGTCAATTGCTGTACCATGGTTGAAGAATATTTATTTTCGATCTGAAAAATTTTAATATTCTTTGATAGTTGAAAAATAATTTTAATATTGTGGAAATCTTCAGATAAAGTTTATAAAATAACTAAAGTGCTAGCAAGAGTAATGCACAATTGTGAAACACAAGGATTTTCTATTTAACGTAAACTTGTTAATTTATTGATTTAGGTATTTGTAAAATCCAAGCCTATTACGAGATCTCTTAATTGAAACATACGACTTACAACAAGTTAGACACTTTCTTGAGTATATTGATAAAGTTATTTGGTACCAAAGATGCATAAAATTACAAAACATTATTGGTGAGGTTGTTTATAAATCTGCTTAAAAATTAATGTATAAGGTGCTGAATTATTTATTCAATTAAGGTGTAATCTTATGCTTTAGAACCTATTGAACACTTTTGTGTCATTGTTTACTTGAATTTTAAGTGGACAACTGCGATGCTGGTCTTTTCAGTGGTCAAACATTGTCTTAAACTTGAACAATTTATAATGTTACGAATGTGATTAGATAATAAATGCACGGGAAATAGAATTTGTGGACGCGCTATGTATTATATCAATTTTAATCTTTAATTTTTTAATGAATTTTTCTTATGCACTTTTGGCCAACACATGACTACTACACAAAACTCATATTAAAATTCTCAACACACACACATTCAATAAATACTATACCTATTTAACGCAAGTAAACTATACATTTGAAAAAATGTAACAATGATTCATCTCATAGCCCAAAGTTTAACAGGTAACAACCATTGTTATTCAAATAAAATAACGGCTAGCCGCACTCCATTATAAAAATCAAAATCGCAAGTAAAACGACTAGCACAGTGGTTGTTAACTTTGTTAACGACGTCAAACCCCTGCTGATATGACGACATCCATCGAAGCCCTAAGACGAGAAAAGGGGTGGGAAATCTCCGGCGCCGCAAGCATTTTGAGCTGACTAGAAACATTCATTTAAATATTTAGTGCCGAATTTAAAACCCTTTATTATATTTTTTAGTAAAACCAAGAACCCCAATTACTAATCTACTATGTATATAAAAGAGTAGTGGCCGTGTGTCTGTCTGTACACACCAGTACGCAAGTGCAAACTCTGTTCTCATTATTTAAGTGTTTTTAGTGTGTGTAAATTATATGCGTAAAATGAAATCCTAACAACGTACTCAATGAGCTACTTTGAAATTTTACAGCACTTATAGTTTTAGAGATATGAATCATTTAAAATCGAGATTTGGATTAGATTGGAGATTAACCTTATTTTTCATATGATTCTCTCCCCAAAATTCCATTATTTTCCAACTGAATTATGTATTTTAACTTACTTTATATATTTACACTGTTTTTAATGAATTGTTCGTTGTGTATTATATGTTTTTCAGGTTTTAATAGCTGAAGTTTT
>JAOPJI010066996.1:0-10000 GCA_027122695.1 Merluccius productus | reverse complement strand
TGTTGTCTAGGGTTCTGTCTGCCCTTTTGCACCCAATGACTTGACCTTGTGGTATCCCCCTATGATGGCTATCAGTGCAATGCGAGTGACACTCAACATTATCTCTCCTTTCTCCTGCGCACGGTAACGGTACATCTATGCATGTATAAAATACATTGGTAAATCTTGACAAAATGTCTTCTCTCTAACACAGATCTTTTGCTGTTGAGAATACCACTGGCTGTCAATGACTGCAGAACCATGCTGTGATCCTTGACAACCTGGTTTATTAACATGGCAGCAGCAGGTTGCCCTCCCACAGCAGCAGTAGATCACACCTAGAGATGGTCCGATCAGGTTTTTTGGGACCGATACCGATCACCGATCACCTAAAGCCTCACCGATCCGATTACCGATCAGAACCGATCGATCACGTGGGACTAGGGTTGCCAACCGTCCCTTGAAAAACGGAATCGTCCGGTATTTAGAAACAAAATCACCCGTCCCGTATTGAGAAGGGACGCACTTTGTCCTGTATTACTGTGAGAGTCAAAAATGAATAACAGGGCGCTTCATAGGACCATGTTCGGTAAACTTGTTTAGCGAACACTCTTTCAAGCCGTTGAGAGAGAGTTGCGACACTCTTTGATTTCGCCTCACCCGGTCTCGTGGTTCCTGTAGCTCTCAACAGGTCCAAACAGATCCGTTTGAATGGTTCACACCTATTCTTTAGAAGAAGAAGAAGAAGAAGAAGAAGAAGAAGAAGAAGAAGAAGAAGAAGAAGATCTCTTGTGAGGAACATGCACTGAAAACGTTGAACTGTGTGACTCTTGTTCTTATGCTGTGTTGATGATGTGATATGTGTAGTTTGACTATGTATGTAATGTCATTGGCACTAATGTACTTAATGTAAGATGTTTTGGATAAAAGTAAATATTAAATTATGTAAGTAAAGTTAAGAAATGCTGTTGTGTTCATATGGTAAGTATACATATATAATATATTTATACACTATTGCCATATTATTATTTTATTACTGTCATCACTTGCATTCATAAAATAATAATTGGCCAAAGAAAGAATGGCTGAATAATTCATAGTTTGTTAAGTACATTATGTAACATTTTGACTTTTTGATTATGTCACATTCTTATACATTCTTGTGATGAAGAATTAACCTACTGGAAATATACTTGATATATATATATAAGAAAATAAACTCATTTTGGAAAAGCAAAAGGGAAAATAAATACACTGATTTAACTGAATAGAAAATTAAGCTAAACAACTTATGGTGTCGCTGGTATGTTTGTTTTCAGTCAATTATCTCAACCACATGCACCTGAGAACAATTGGGACAGAGGGGGAAGAGAAACAATAGACCGACATGCTTTAATTAGAAATAAATAAAACTTAGGTACTTCCAGTGTGACAGCAGCACACATTATATTTGTTGTTTAGCTCTCATTTTTAAAATATGGTATTATTGTGTTGCCAGTTGTGGATGTTGTGTTGCCAGCTGTGGGATATTTGTGTTTGTTTATTGAGGCTGTTTTTGATTTAGTGGTGTATTTCCCTCTACTTCCCCGTGTCTTTTAATGCACTGATCGGGTGTAGCGCTCCTAGTCTACCTTGCTTTTAAACTGTACAATGACAAATATATTCTATTCAACTGGTGCTGAAGTCAGGGCACATTTGAAAATGACAATGTCACTTCTGAATGTCCTCCTGAATAAATTGTGTTTTATTTTTTATATAATCTGATAAAACAAGATATCAATATACAAATACAGGTGATAATTTAAAAAAAATAGGAACAATGTCACAATATAATACAAAATAAGGTAAAATAAAAATAAAATGACATTATCTATACTTACAATATTATGTACAACAACACATAAGCTTAATGCAAAAGCACTGGGTCAAGACAAAAGTAAATTTACAAAAGTTTTAGTCTTCCTTTCATTTTTGCCCCATGATAAATTACAAATCCACATAATACAAAAATATAAAATTGGTTATATAGGCCTTGACCCCGTTTAAAAAAAAATCACATCACATAAAGAGAAACGGTATGCACACACATCTAACTTTTTAACTTTTTTCTTTTTAACTTTCTTAAACAGCATCGTTTACCAACTGTCTACTGTACTTCGCTGTGGTTTGTTTTCATTTTTGATTTGCCAGAAGAGGAGCCGCACTGACAGCGTTGACACTTTCGCCAAAAAAAAACGAAAAAAAAAACGGCAGCCGTGCATTCTGGGTCCACAACCAAGATGGCTGCGCCCTTGCCGAAGTGCTGAAGAAGCGCCTCCGAAAGCAACCGTCCAGCAACACATTTTCGGGGCGGAAAAAAATCCAACAACGCGGAGACGACATCAACGACAACAACAACAACCGCCGAGAGACAAGACAGCGCGACGCGGACCCCCTCCACTCCCCCCCCGACCACCCAGCGGCCCGCCGGGTGACACGGGATCCGTCCCCTCTCCCGTGGCTGTGGCAGACGGTCGGCGGCGCGACGATGGGCCCGGTCTCCAACAGCAACAGCAGCAGCAGCAACAGCAGCAGCAGCCCCTTCCCGTAGCGCGGCGCCGCGGCGGCGTCGGCGGCGAGAGGCGGCGGCGGCGGACGACCCGCAGCTTCCCCTGCAGCAACAAGCACCTGCCCGGCGCGGAGCTCGGCCTCGACGGCTTCCACGTCCTCTACCGCCTGTGGACGCTGCCCTACCACCTGCTGTGCCGCGTCGTCTGCACCACCGTCTCCGTCATCTTGCGGACGCGGAGAGGAGCATCAGGAGGAGGTGGTGGTGGTGGTGGAGGAGGGGGGACGTCCCTGGTCCGCGTAGAGAGCCGCGCCGCCGCGCCAAGGTATGTGAGCGAGCGCCATTGCACCCGTTTGACGTTGATGGTGTGTGTGTGTCTCTCTCTCTCTCTCTCTCTCTCTCCCCCCCCCCTTTCGGAGTGGCGTGGCTTTACGGCCACCTCGCTTAAAATAGGACCGGTTGGTCGTGGGGGGGGCGCTGCCGCCGTCGCTGCGCCGCGTCGTCGTCGCAGGCGGTGTGCCTTAAGTGCCAATAGCCGCTCTGTCACAGCTGTCAGGTTAGCTGGTGTTGCTAACCTGCTAGCTAGCTAGCACCGCACGCCGTGTTGCTAAGCTGCGCTAGGTGCTGCTAAGCCCGGGGGGGGGGCAACATAAGAGGCGCAAACACGTGTTGTAACCTCTCTTTTGATTTAGAAAGGTAAATGTAAGGTTTCATAACTTACCTGGGTTGAGCTGAATGCATTGTTTGGGTTGAGTTAAATGCATTGTTTTGGTTGTTGTTGTTGTTTAAAAACAAATGTTGGCTAATGTAGCGATGGTTTTGTTCACTTGGGCTGTTGTCACTTAAGTCATATACAAATAGAAAACGTCTCTTATCGTCGTAACGTCTCTAACCTCTCACTGTTTTGCCACATATTTGAGATGCAGCAATCAGTGCAGTTATGACCCCCCCCTGTGTCATAATCCCAAACCAACCACTGATTTGACGTTTTATCTGATCCGTTGTCTCTGCTGTCTGTCTGTGCATGATCCACAAGTGGCCAGGTTGAGGATGTGACACTCCTTTTGTTAACTCTCCCTTTACACAGGGCCTTAATGAAAATGGACGTGGACTTGCTGCATTCGCCGGCAGTGGCGCTCGCCGAGGAAGAGGAGCCCGACCTGGGAGACTGGAAGCTGCCGCTGGCCTTCATGAAGAAACGTCACTCAGAGAAGATCGAGGGCTCCAAGGCCCTCGCGCAGAGCTGGAGGATGAAGGACAGGGTAATTTCTTTCTCCTCTCCTCCGTTGTTGGTGTCTTTGTCGGGAGGTGCGTTGTGTGTTTACATTCTTTGTAGACCGAACTAGTAGTGTATGTACAATCATCAGGCGATTATGAAGCGCGACTCAGGTGGTGACAACTCGGCCTTGCAGGTTTTAGATGTCAAATAATCTCAAATTGGCATTGTGGATCAACTTTGTCCACAGCTAAAACTGTCACCAAGCGTGAATAGAGTAAGCAAACAGTTTTCTTACATGCATTAATGTCATTTGGGATTATGGTAATTGTAATCTCGGGACCAGCAGTCCTACTATGCTATACCAGAACTTCTAGGGGGAAAAGCCACAGAGCCTGGGCCAGAAACCAAAAACCGAAAGGGGCGGAGGTGAGATATTCTACCGAAGAGAGTGGATGAAGCTTCCAGAAGGGGATTTTAATAAGTGTATTTATTTTCTACAGTGGCCAGTCTACACTGTGTTGATTTGAAACCTTTACAGGCACCGTTTCTAAGAATGATGGCGTACGGACAGGGTGTTTTAGCTTGTCTTCCCAACAGGAAAAGTTTTTGTTCACTGTTGACCAAGTACACACTTACAGATCCACCAACATGATTGGTCAAAACAAATATGAAGGGAATGTGAACCGCCCTGTTCACCCAGATTTCAGCTGTTATCAGATTAGCTGTTATATTATCTCTGCTATCAGACGTATTTGTGAGACTCTGGTTATTGTTATATTGTGCTTGGATGTTGTCACCTCCTGGGGAACAGGGCTGCATTCCAGTGAAGTTATCACATTCACTCAGCTTTAGTGATGCACCGATCGATCGGCCACCGATCATTATCGGCCGATATACGCCGTGATCGTTGATCGGCCTATGAACTTAAAATTAGCTGATTGCAGGAGCCGATCACGTGACCAAAAAACTATTGTGCTCAAGTTGAATTGTGGACAAGATGCGCCGTCGTTATGTTCAGTCACTGAGATGATGTTTTTTCTGCATTTAACGGATTACTCTTTACCATAGACGTATAGCCCGTTTCATAGATGTCGGTTGTAGGGTGCAATAACCATCCTGCATCTCACTGGAGAACGGGCTTCACTTTCCCCCCGTGTATAAAAAAAAAAAAACATTTTTAGGTTCATGCAAAAGAGAGCAGGCCTACCTTTGACATTATTCAAACATCCAAAACACAGCTTTCTGGCATAGGCAGGCTCTATTCATCTATGTAAAACTGTATATGCTTCATTTGCATACTGGTTATTTATGTTGTTTAATATTTTAATTGTCGTTTTGGGCTCAATTTATTCATCCCAATTATGCATTCGCCAACTTGTTTCCGTGTGTGCAAAACGCCTTAATTAAATCCTAATCAATAATGAATGAAAAATATATGCTACTACCGTTGATTAACAGTTGCATGGGCTGGAGTTGTCAAACTGAATGATATTTGTGAGCTTTTTTGGAAATAAAAAATAAGGATGTGACTATGTCTTCTGTCGCAACAGGTCTTTCTAATTGTCACTTTAATGCGTTATATTTCCATTTAAAAATGTCACTTAAATTAATAACACACGAGACCTGCAGCCTTTAAAGTGATAGCCCATGTGCAATGCAGTAGTAGGTCTGCGCCACATCGCAGGAGGTAAAAAGTTAAAGTATTTGGCGTCACCCATGTCCAATGACAGAAAGTTTGTTAATTAAACAGTTTATACATCTCTTAATGTTCTATTTATGTAACGTTTGGTTCCTAGAATGCCAATTCAAATTATATAAATAATTATAACATTTTTAAAAAGAATATTATAAAATAGATTTGATTATGTTCCAGATTATAGTAATGGGTTTTATATAGGGTATTTGGGACAGCATTGGGTTAAAACCAGGCTGCCCAGTTTTAAATGAATTTGTGAAAAAACTGGACAATTCTAACCTTTTATTTCATTACAACAAAATCTGTGATTGGTATCGGATTGACTGATCACACATTAAAAAGAATCGGTGATGGGTATCAGCCTAAAAACACCTGATTGGTGCATCCCTACTCAGGTTTATAGGCTGTACTAGCAGTGTACCACACTATCATCTTATGTTTGTTTATTTTCATATGCGTTCCTCAATGTTGGCTCACATCCTAAGAAGATTCAAATATTGCCACATGAATCACTATTGAGGATAAATATGTAGCTATTTTGTCTTCATCCAGCACGTCCCAGCACTTTATTTATTTTAGTAGTTTAGTCATAGACCTGATATGTTTTATGCTATCAGGTGGCCATAGGGTTAGGCGTATCCTTGTTTCTTTTGTTGTAGCTGATGCTTTCATATGATTAACAGGCTGAATTTGGCTTAAATTATTATTATATAAATATTCTGATATAAATTATTCTGACATGTCAATGTTCATATTTTCTAATGTTCTCTTTTAAAGCCTCAGTATATTTTGGTCTATTATATTTATTATAGATCACCTTCATATGGAAGTTGCTCTTGCACAATAGTCCACAGAGTTGTCCACCAAGTTTTTACCTGTTGAGTTATCTTGAGACCGTTAGCCGTGTCGGACGTTAGCGTTTTGCTTTGAGGGCAAATCAATCCCATGGCAACAAGGCACCAGCAGCACACCAAATTGTGAAACTTTATTATTTCTGTGCTCTTGTGCCCACTATTTCATTTAGCTTCAGGCCATGCAAGCTATTCTGTGGCAGGTCTACCTTAAATTTTTCCCACGTGAATGGCTCAACCGTGTTTCTCTGCTCGGCAGCTCTCATAAAGGTAGCTTTTGATCCACCGCTGCACTACCTGCCTGATTATATTCTCGCCTCAAACTTATGAAGAGATATAGTTCTAATAATGCCAGATGCCACATAGTCATACATAACCTGCACAGTCTTAGCTCCTGGGGTAGACATTCAGCAGAATGAAATTTTAACACCGCTGTGCTGTTCAGAAATGGCCTGGATTACAGCGTGGCGCTCGGTGAGCTGTCAAGCTCCAGGGGAACACTGAGTAAAAGCATGTCATTAAATATGAGTCCGATATTGATTTAAAAGACGGTACTACTCTGAGCTCAGATCTCCCATGTCTTCACGTGGCCCAACCTTTCTAGCAATTTAGACTGAATTTATTGTGTGCCATTCATCCTTCTTGCTCAATTTGTGGGAGTTGTTGACACATACGCTTCTACGTTGTAACGGTTATAATCCTAGACATGAAGTTATGCCAGATTATTTCCAATACAAAAAATGATGTGTACATCAGCTGGCCACATCTGTTTTGGTCATATTTAACCCAACAAACTATTATTTTTCTCATTATAGGGTGGCGATAGGCTTCAATCAGTATTAATAGTACTAATAAAGCATGAAGGATGTATAGATTTCATTGTTACCTGGGGCCGTATGATATAGCCCGCTTAACACTAATTTGAAGGCAACCATTTTCATACACCTGAAATACTTTTTTAATACATAAATACGATATTTGCAAAGCCTCATACATGATTTAATAACGTCTATATATTCCCATTATAACCTTTTTGTTTAAGAAATAGCTAAAAATATGTCTAAATGCTGAACAGACTGACGCTCACTCGAGCAGCAGGGTGACGACCTGCATGTGTGATAATGTATGCTTGTGAACCAAGTCCCCCTGGTGTTTCAGAGCTGAAGTTTCCAATGCTTGACCTGTTGCGAGCTTGCTAGTTATAGCATGCCTGGAGCAGATCGATGTCCCCTGCTATTTTAATAGCCTTCATTTATTGCAGGCTGCACTAATGGAATAATCAGAGCCCATTGATCCCGGCACTGAGAGGTGCTGGGGGGCAGCAGGGGAGGCTGGGGCAGGGGAGCGACTTGACCATCCCCCGGAGAACCATGTGCCATTCATTAATGACTGGAAGACGGCCACCAATTATTACACACATGAGCTTAACCATAGAGACAAGCTGGTGGGAGACTGGGAGGAGTTCAGGAGGAAGCTATGTGGAGTGTTGATGGTTACTAGTAATGTCCGCTAGTGGCCTTCCACATAAAATGTAGACTTCGTAAAATCAATGGATGGTTTCTTTTTTTTTTATTTGACCCTAGATTAAAAGTTTGCATATGAAGCAACATTGGTTGCAGGCATGTACACACATCTTTCTCTTTCTCTTTCTCTTTCTCTTTCACTCTCGCTCTCTATCTTTTTTTTTTGTGACCGTCTTCCTATAACCAGGATTTATGAGTTTATTGGAAATCCATGAGGTCCAGTGGACTTAATGTCAAAATTAAAATGAACACACGTCTGACCCACATCCACTTAATGAAGACACTCGTTATTGACAAAAATGGTGCATTCGCTTGGTGGAAAGGGCGTCTTCAAATGCCTCTGCCCTCTGTAAGCCTCCACGATGTTGTCTCAGTGATAACCCCTTTATATCCTCTTTGCCTTTCTTGTTGTCTCTGCCTAGCTTAGGCATCTATCTTAGTCATTTATCTGTTTGTAAGCAGTGGCTCAACTGGTTGCTTACTGCAGCTCTGTCTGCTTGAATTCATTTATTTCACTGTTGCACCTACAGTATAGTGACAGCCCTGACACTTGCTGAACGGACTGCCCATTTGTTGCTATCGCACATACTATCCGTCTGGTACCAGTTACAACATATGGCAGGCTAGAAATGTATTGAAGATTTCAGAGAAGAATAAACGATGACGGTCATAATAAACATATATTAAGTAAATGGTGGTTGCGAACACATATGACTGTATGCCTTAAATCAGTTGATCAATGCGTACAAATTATGTGAGCAACATCTGGCCATCATCACACCCAAATGCCACTAGCTGCTGTGATGATGAGATGGGACAGAAGAATTCTCCCCCTCCGTCCATCGCTATTGTTCATATGTAAATGTTCATCAGTTGTGTTATTATTTACCATCATTAGGCACAAGGGAAAACAAATTCATTAAGGCAGTTTATATTATGATGTAAATCTTCGTTGCGTCTGCATTGAGTTGCCAGTGGTGCTGCTGCTGGGGTAATGTCTAGTATGTTGAATGCCAATCTTAAGTTACCTGACCAACTTAACAGTTCTCAAATGTAGCTCAATTGGTAAAGCTTTGCATTTAATCTGCCAGGGTTAGGGGTTCGATCCCCGCTAGGGTCGCCCATGCTAAATGTACTCACTGTATTCTCTCTCTCTTGCTCGCTCACTCTCGATGGATGGATGGAAATGTCCACCAAATGGCATATATTGTGTGACAGTGCCTGAGATTAGACCGATTTTACAGCAGACTTAAGAATAAGACATTTATTTGCCATCAAGTTAGGCAACAGGGTACTCTCTCTTTCCAGGCCCTCAAAAGAGACCTTCAGGAAGACATTTAAATACAGTATATTTGGCCAACTTTGGCTCTTGAAGGCAGATTTGAGCAGCCAAACATCGGCTTCAAAACTGTTGAAAATCTGGGGAAATTCAAGCACCATCAGCCAATATGAAGTCAATTTTTCGACTTTTGTGAAAAAAAAAGGTCCAACCTTGTCTTTGTGCAGCACAAAACTATTATTTGTTTTTTCTTCTCCATCTTCCCACTGATATTCAACACACATCTATCTGACATTTTTTCCGAACGTGGCCAGAATGGCTTTTTATTGTAACACAGAACTTTGGCCTTAGCGCATCCCCAAGGCTCACTGTCCTTTCCACTGTTGATGTGTAAAAGGCCAAAGCACAGCCCCTCATTCCTAATGGGGTCGATGTCATGTGTGGCTCATATTGGTAGTAAAGGTCTTTTTCTGTGTTACCGCTCCACTCCAGATGTGGCTGAGGTACATACACCGTTGACAGATAATGTAATTGAATGGGGGGTGTTGGTACTCTGTCTATCTGTCTGGATTAGATGGATGGCTATATAGATGTATACCGTAGATATATTTTTGTGTATAGGGTTAATGAAAGGTTTTGGCCCTAAATGACAATCTGCTGCTAAGAAAGTCAAGGGACAACAGGTCAGTTGAAAATGAGTAGTAGAAGGTGATGGACAGAAAAAGTGTGTGCGCACGCTCAGTGTTATTTTCCCACTAGCATACCGACCTTTTCCTTCAGCCTGTGGGAAATAGGTGTGGGCTTTAATTGGCTTCATCATGAAACCTGGCTGACCACACACACACACACACACACACACACACACACACACACACACACACACACACACACACACACACACACAC
>JAOPJI010066985.1:0-11058 GCA_027122695.1 Merluccius productus | reverse complement strand
TGTGTGCGCGGTTTTTGGGGTGTCTTTTTTTGATATGTTTTTTTTTATGTGTCTTCTAGCCCCGGGCGTGTTGTGTGTGGTGGTGTGGGGTTTTGTGTGTGTGTGTGTGTGTGTGTGTGTGTGGTGGTGGGGGGGGGGTTATTGGGGGTGAGGGCAGGTCACAGGGGGGGTAAGGGAGAGACATCGGGGGAGATGTTTAGCTGGTGGTCCCGAGTAGAGACCCGTCAGATCAGTTCTTAGGTCAGGTGTTTGGGTTGCAAGAGATAAGCTGACAAAGCAGTTTACAAACCCTTTGAAGGCTTGGCTTTTGCTTCTTGCTTTACTCTTACCTTCTTCATTTCCTTCCCTATGTTTTCGTAGGAACCGACTGATGAGTGATTCTCAGAGGGAATCTGTTTGAATTTCCTGCTTAACTGTGTTTTAGTTTTAGATTACCCTTCGAATTGACCTGCCTACGGGAGAGGAAATTCAACAGACATCATTGACCACATCTGAGATCAAACTGGAGATTAGATTGTAATATTTTAAGGACATAGATATTAGCAATACTCAACATGCTTACAGAACACACTGTACACTTCATAGAGATGATGATGAGAGAGATGAAGTCTGTTGATGTTTGATAGGGATATTAAAGGGCACATTTTCGATACTGTGCACACTATGATACTGTGACTTGTACAAACTCTCTGTCATAAACTCTTTCCCTGACACCACAGCACAGCACCCACTATAAGATTTATGGCACACTTTTATCAGAGCATATTTTACTTTGAAAAACAAACACATCATGATAACGACGTGAGTTGACACGAGGGGGGAAAAATAAAACCACTCCACGTGGATCTGACCCTCTCCTGATCTCTGATGAGTTGCGTTGCCAGGTAATCTAATCTCCGTGTTTCACAGAGTCAACATTAAGCCCTTGTTTCCTGCCTGGTTGTGCGCAGTCCTCTGTCCTTGCCGGCCTTGGTTCTGATCCACTGTGGCTGATGAAGCCCAGATGTAAACAATGGGATTTATGGAACTGCTTTATGGAGCGGCTACAGCTAGGATGGTTCAATGGCCCTAACAGAGATTCTTCTCATTCTAAGGGGCAGTAAGTAAGTAAGTAAGTAAGTAAGTAAGTAAGTAAGTAAGTAAGTAAGTAAGTAAGTAAGTAAGTAAATAAGTAAGTAAGTAAGTAAATGAGTAAGTAATTAAGTAATTAAGTAAGTAAGTAAGTAAGTAAGTAATGAAGTAATGAAGTAAATAAGTAAGTAAATAAGTAAGTAAGTAAGTAAGTAAGTAAGTAAATAAGTAAGTAAGTAAGTAAGTAAGTAAGTAAGTAAGTAAGTAAGTAAGTAAGTAAATAAGTAAATAAGTAAGTAAGTAAGTAAGTAAGTAAGTAAGTAAGTAAGTAAGTAAGTAAAGGTTCAGCTTTAGTAACTCAGTCTGGAAAAACATGTTTTTCAACACGTTTGTTTTTTAAGATACAATAAAGTTATAATGTACAATAAATATCCGGTACAACACAACACAATAACTACATTTTCCGCATTGGCAACTTTAATGTAATACTATCAACCTATGAAATATTCAACACTGTATTACACCATTACTGTCAGCAATAAAAGATTTGAATCTGAAGTGAGTAAGTACACTGTGGATTCAGGTCATTGTAACCCCTCTCTTACCTAAAACCATCTGTACGTCTACGATATGCTAACGACATAGCCATGATGTAAACCTCCAACCCAAATGTCTGTGCACACCCCCCCCACTGTGCACACCTCCAGCGCTACCGTGGACGTTAAGTGCAAACTCTCCTCGGGTCATCTACCATGCACAGACCATTTCTCTCCCTGCTGCGTAGCCCTCCCATCTCCCATAAATGGCGACACATTCAGGTGCTCGGGGTTTCGAGTTCCTCAGATAAAGCAGCATGCAACGTTCCCGAGGTAAAAGTCGGGATATTTTGGATATTTAAGGCCGTATGTCAACCTATAAGTGGGACCACTCGGTGAAAGTCAAGATCAAATCACTCGCAGATGCCTTTCCACACTAATGCCACTTCCAGATGAAAAATCAGTCAAAGCTGTTTTCCCCAAGCTCTGTTGGGCGCGATCCCAAAACGAATAAAATAAAGACCAATGTGTTCTGTGCCAGGCCTTTTATTGATGTTTTATGAATCCAAGGGAATTGGTTGACTCAACTGACATGTGTGGTCAAATAAGTATCTTAAATATGGTCTACACCGTACACACATCTGAATCTGAGGGTGGTCATTGATCAAACCCTCGATGGCTCCCCTGGATCATCCACGCATGACTTATGATCCCCACCGCTACACCCTCCTCCCAGCGCTGTCAGAGGACCTCTTAGCCCCCTGATATACAGTCCAGACAGCCAGGGCCCTGCCCAGCCACACTGGCCCTGCCCAGCCACCCCAGCAAGGCAGCTTTCACAGGCCAGGCAGGAGGAAGAGGTGGGGTGATGACGGAGGAGGAGGATGAGGAAGAGGAAGAAGAGGAGGAGGAGGTGGTGATGATGATGATGAGGTGGAAGAGGAGGTGGAGGATAATGAGGTGGAAGAGGAGGTGGACTAGGAGGAGGAGAAGGGGAGGTGGCGGAGGAGGTGCAGCATGTCCCAAATGATCCCAGCTAGCCCTCCAGGGTCCAGGGTTCCTCCTCCTCCTTCTCTGCTGGGTCCTCCTTGGGTCTCGTGTGGGGTCTGGCGGGGAAGTCTTCGAGGAGTTCCAGACCCAGGAAGGTAAGTCACTCAGGTATAGGCCCTAAAGAAAGGCCTGGTGGGTAATGGGTCTGATGGGGTGGCGGACACGTCGAGCCTAAACCATTATGTCATGAAGGAGGTAGCAGCTGTGAAGAATCTCCTTGTCTAAAGCATGGCGGCTTTAGGATAACTATTGGTTTGGGTGCGTTGAGTGGGGGTCTGTAAGGATTTACAGTAGTTACAGTGTTAACTTAATACATTGTTGATACTCTGGGGCATCCAGACTTCATGGCAGGTCTGTGTGAGAAGAGATAATTAAAACAACTTGATTTATACTAACATGGTGTTCATTTGCTACTCTATACATGGCTGCGAGAGTGGATGGCAAGATAGTAATTAAGTCATGAGAAATGAATGGGAGTTAGCCACCAGAATCGCTGAAATTAACTTTACAGGGTCCATGTGAATGGGGAGAAGAACCTGTTATCAAAGTGGTGGGCTAGTCGTGGTGTGCGATACGGTGAGAAGGTTACGCTGCCAGATGTTCCCACTTAGCTCCAGATGCTGAAGGGTGGCAGTCGTGTAAATGGAAACACATTTTGCGGAATTAGTGGAAGTAACTGAAAAAAAGATTTCCAATATTTAACTTAACATGATACAAGGCAATGGCAAGCATGTCTCACAACAATATATCCAAGGTCTTTAGAAACACATACTCATACACACACACACACACACACAACCACACACACACACACACACACACACACACACGCACACACAAACATAGACCATTGCTGTACTATGCCTCCCCACCTGGAATAGCTTAGCGGTGCAGAGCTCCGGTCCTTCTTGTCATTACCATTAGCATATCTACTCACACAGCAGCGCTGGTGTCTATTAAAACAATGCACCGACTTACTCCCTGAGCAGGAAGCGGCCGTGACATCACCAGGTACTGCACAACACAGGGCTAAACGCATTGGACTATTCCTCCTTTGATTGTAAACCCAAACACCTGGGCTGAACATGAGCATGTAATGAGCATGTGCATTCATGCATGGAGAAGAAGAATGGCTGAATAAATGAATGAGTGCATCCGATACGGGTTAGCCATGTGTTGTGCGTTAATTTACAATATAAGAGGTCATAAATCTCTATGTGGCACAGTTTTACGAGCTGAACGCTCAGATATCTGGTAATGTGGATTGAATGTCGACCAGATTTAGATGCTGATGAATATGTTCTGTAAGACTATACGTTCACAAATGCTTACAAAGTCTTACCTCTTTTGGTTTGGTTTTTTTTAAAGAAGAAAACTGTCCTTTTGTAAAATAGGAGAGAATTCTAGCACATAATATAACATATATAACATAATGTTAGTAGAATTAATAAACTACACCCTTTAAGCAGACTAACCCAACCCCAAAAAATAACCCAATATTGATCAAACACAGCAGTTCTAACCAGTGGAATAACAGCTAGAATGTGCACGAATACACAACCTGTATTAGTTTAGGTTGAATTATCCTTAACATTTCATAATGCTGCTAATATATAATCCCAAACAGACATGAGCAGGCACTAGGACCTGCAGGAGTCGACACTTGAGGCAGCAGTCAAAAACTTCTCTCTTTTCAACTTTTCAACACAATCATCTTTCTTACAAGTGCAGGAACCCGAGAGGATTTTACCGGACAAATGACGACAGAATTTGGTCTTATTGACTTCCACTCGCGGGCCTCCTGGGGACTCGAGCCCAAACTGGAATATTCTCTCAAGCTTACCTGAACACACTCATCTTCTGTTGGAGAGCCAGGACGGGCTTGGTTAAAGAGGTGAGTGACTTTACTGTGACTTTAGTCTTCTCTGCTGCTCTGAACCATTCATAGTTATACAAGTTCATTCTTTTTCTTAAAAGTTTCACCTTTAAAAGTTCCCAGTTCTAAAAATTAATCTTCACCATTCACTAAGTTTGACATGTTTGTAACACATAAGCTGTACAAGTACAAATGTTCAAATTGTGTGTCCTTTAGCATGGACTATTGACGAATACAAAATTCTTGGGTGAAGGCATCTTTCAAAGGATGCTTTTTGGACGTTTGTGTTACCGAAACATTTCATGTGAGTGAAGTGGGGTTCAGGGAAACAAAATGTTCTGTGAGATGTATGAAACTATAATTTCTTGGGGGGAACACATGAACACAGAGTCTTTAATTGGAAAAAGTAAGAATGAAAATTCAAGATACAGCATTATTAGGGATTCCATAAATTTTTACACTTACAATTCAGAAACATTCAAAAACCTATTTTATTAGACATTCATATTTCTTGATATATAGATTTTCATTCAACTTTGAAATACCAAGCAGAGCAAAGTAACTACTATCAATATAATTATTTTTAAATAAATTTGAAGCTTAATTTAACCTTAAGCATAACCATAAGCATAAGTAAACGTACAAACTTCACAGTTTATTTTTCCCTTTCTAAAGCTGGTTATTCCACAAAGTTACTTTTCATTGTAAAACAAACTCTTTAACTGAAGTTCAATAGTTTTAGCACTAAAACCATCACTTACATCAACATCCACAACAGGATTGGGTGATTTTTTTTAACTTCCATGTATCGATTCCTTGCTTGCCTACATGCCTGACTGACAGGAGAAGCCGATAGGTGCTCTAACATGTATAGTCACCACCTAAAGCAGCTTCTCTCGCTTCTCTTTCAAACAGCGTCAAAAAGCTCAGGAGATGCTAATCCCTTCTGCTCCCTCTTCTGTGTGTGTGTATGTGTATGTGTGTGTGTGTGTGTGTGTGTGTGTGTGCGTGATTTTTGTGTGTGTATGTGTGTGTGCGTACGCCTTCATGCGTGTGTGTGTGTGTGTGTGCACACGGCTGTACCATCGAAGCAAGGTAAAGCCATCAAAGGCTTCTGTTTGATCCGTGGATCAGCGGAGACAAGCTGGATTGGGGAAAATGATGTAAAAGCCCCTGAGGAAGAGGGAGCACAGGGGTGTTCCTGGGTCATTAAGACTCCAGCAGACTAATTAAGCAATTAAACAATTAAGCAATTAAGCAATTACCTGCTTGGCTGTATCCCAAAAGCTGCTTTCCGGACATAGCTGGGGAATTGTGGTATTTAAAGGCTGTACGACTAGCCTTGTAGCCTTGTTCACCTGTGACATATTCAGTGTCTTAATATTTTGGCGTAATTGAGCGAAACATAGCAGAAGAATTTGTAATTGCTGCAAAGTATTCTCCCCGAGGGCACTCAGATTCAAACGCATATAGTCCATATAGATATATTTCCTTTTATCCTCTGCCAAGGTGTGATGGTTTTGCTTCGGATCGTGGATGGTGTGCGTTTTTCTCGAAAACTATCTATATATCTATATATCTATATGTCTATATGTACTAACTATATCATATATTCAATTTATGGACACATTCCACATCTAGTAAAAAAAATAAAATAGATCGATTCAATTTGCTGTGGGTATGTTTGCGTGTCGAAGAAGGAGAGATGAGTGGTAGCTATATCGCAGGTGAGCCATGAAATACAAGCACCCCCAAAACACCGTCGCTAGGGAAATCTATACGCGGTTCCACACCGTCTCGTGTTCGGATGTGTTTTATGACGTCTAGGGAGGGATGCTGCGTGAAATGTCCCGAGGTCTGGATTATATATATCACGGCGGGGGATTTCACATCCTTGTTGAATATACCACCATACACAATTTATGTTTATGCATTCCACAGAGCTGCTGTTTGACTGGACGTCTCAGGTTCTCGTGGGTTAACGCTGAACTTAGACTTGTTTAACACATGGCTACACCTCACCTCACCTAATGACCTCTGACCCCAACTCTTCCTCTTTGGTTATTTATCCAACACTTGGGCAGATGACAGTGGAGCTTGACCTGAGGTATAAAGATATACTGTTTGTATATCATGTTTATAAATGTATCCATGAAATATCACTATTTGCCTTATATCATGTTTCGCCCCGATGCATCAATCAAACTGTATTTATATAGCGTCATTTTTGTGTAAAACTACAATAACAACACAAGAAATAAAACGACTTTAAAATAATCACAGCGCGCAACATTTGAGTGGTAGATTTAAGCAGAAGCAAATATTACAAATTAATTGATTAGAAGAAAGCTAAACTAAAAAGGTTTGTTTTAAGATTTGCAATGAAAACATCCTGACAGCTTGGGAGGCCTCTATAGATCCTGTAGCGGCGTTCCTGCAGGACGGTTAGACAGTAACACATGTTACTACTGTCGAACCAGGGAATGTCGAAGTACGGTAATAGTGTGTATAGCCAGGATGTGCGTCTCACCGCAGTCTATCTTCGTCGCATTAACAACACCCCCCCCCCCCCAGTGTGAGACCACGCTGTACCTGTGAAACACCCACCGCTAGCGTTGATTACTACCGTCTGCCAGTCCACTCTTGCCAATACACACCACTAGATTTAAAGCAGACTTCCCCTATTCACTTCCCATCAGGAAATCAATATGTGGCAGACATGAGCGAAACAGGCGTGCGTTTACACCGCCCAGTGGAACAACATCAGTCTATCTCCAATGACTACACCGTCTCCACATCCCCATCGGCGAAGCCAGAGGAACAGGCCCGTGCCTGCTATCGTTTCTTTTGGTTTTCAGTGTGTGTTGGAGAGAGAGAGAGAGAGAGGGAGAGAGAGAGAGAGCGAGAGAGAGAGAGAGAGAGAGAGAGAGAGAGAGGGAGAGAGAGAGAGAGGGAGAGAGAGATAGAGAGACAGTGGAGTTATATTGTAAGGCCACACACACATTCCGTGTGTTAACAGACCTATAACTCACCCAACGCACTGAGAGCCAACTGTAAGCCCTCTCGCTCTCTTTCCACCACAGCCACTATAAATTATGTCCTCGTTAAAACACACACAACTTGTTGCCCTGTGTGCCCTGGGTTTTACAAAACAAAAAACAACAACAACAAAAAAGGGATGTAAATGATTTTATATTGTTCAAAGCTCAGCTATTTTCTAATATGGGAGAGTTGAACCATTGATGTCGTTGGTCCGGGATTTGATGATGCAGTATGAAGCAGCACTCTCATATATTAGAAAATAGCCAAGCTTGACAGTTCCCCTCTGGATGAGAAAAGTACAAGACAGACAATGTATATCACAAATATATCACAAATAACAAAACAACAAAACGCAATATCATCATCTTCATTACTCCCTCAACTCCCTTTTCAATCATGGAACAGATTTTGGGGTTATTGACGGGTCATTTTGAGGCAATTCTGATGGTTTCAGACTAGTGTGAACTCAAGTCAAACGAAGATTAAGATCAAAATTGGAGAAGCTACCAAAAGTCCAGGTGCTGTCCAACCTACTTTCTTGTAGAAAAAAAAATGGACAGAAGAGTGCAGCGTTATCGGTCGGAATCAGAACACAGGGTCCATGACATTTAGTAAAAAATTATCTCATCTCCTCTGGCTTCTTCCAACAAAATCTCGTCCAGTTTGTGTGAACAGACATAGATTGTGGCCCTCTTTAAATTCATCATCATCAATGGCTGTTGTCGGTCCCGGAGGTTGTACAATGGTTGAGTGTACCTCGACTAAACTTTCAGCCAAACAAGGATAGACAGGCCATACGGTTCATCTCGGGCTAAAGCTATCCCTACCTCTTGCCAAGGTTTGTGCAGCTGGTTTAACAGTATAAATAAATAAAAACGGTGCGTGTGTGTGTGTTGCATTATTGCGTGTCAGCCACCAGACAATGACAACAGAGTGGTCGCCCTTGATGCAATGTCAAGGTTAGTTTGAGCAATGGCTTTTCCTGTCAGCTGTGGATGTATGGACAGACGTTGTGTACACAAGCGGATGTTTCTGGCTGCTTTTCGCCGCTGCGCGGCTCACACCGAACCCCGGGACAGTAATGAACCTGTCCTTGTCAAATCAGGACGGCTGTGCTCTCGTGTTTCCATTCACATTTCTTTGCTGTAGTTTAGCATTAGAAAGTAATCCGAAAAAGCGTTTCATACCGGCGCACTTTTTGCTTGTTTGCTTATCTAGTTGTTTATTTAGGTGAATATGTTGCGTCGGCAACTTGGTCTAGTTAATAATATATTTAATAAATTGGTTTATGTTATCTTCATAAAACACTTCTCACTGTGTAGTTAGTAGTAAGTAGGAGAGAAGTAAACTCTTCAACTTTATGGCGATCGGCTGGCCTTGCTACCTATCGCACTCTCATTAAGCCCCCCTCCTCCCCCCTCCCCCCTTTGACCTCTGGAACAGGAAGTATAACCACATCATATCCTGTTAAACAGTTAACACCTAGATCCATTCCTAGAAAGGGGCTCCCAAATCCAACCCCCACCCCCCCCGCAAACAACCGCCTATAAAACCCAATCTAGTCAATCATCTGTAGTGAATGCCTTGGGGTGAGATATTTGTGATTCCTGAGCTTTTCACAGTGAAGACCCGATCAGTTCTGGAGACCCGGGGGTTCTGCTGCAGATGAAACGGGCCTCCCTGTCGCGCTCCATGGTCCCAGCCAGCTCGGCTTCGGTTTCAACCCGGTCTGGACATGGGACATTGGCCCGGTCACACACTTTCACACATCTGCATCGAATCTCGTCTGGCTGCCAACCGTTGGCAGCCGCTCGCTGGTTGTGTCTCGGCAGCCGGGAACATAAAGTGTGCTGTCCCTTCCATTTAAATGATTTTCCGCATAGTTGTCTGATAACAGACACACCGAAAATTACCACGACGAGATGCAACAGGACGGCTGTCAGAAAAAAAGGAAAATTATACGCTTGAATAGCACGCGATTATCCGTTTTAAACTGCTCCGTTTGACTAGAGGCCAAATCACAGAGGATATTTCAATTCGCCTGCGTCGCCGAGACAAGCGAGGGCAAGCGCACATCAACGCAGACCTAAGAAATGTATGCCTCCGTGTCCTTCAACAAAGTTAATCCGGTTTTAAACTCGCATATGATACTTACAGCCTGTTCACACGCATGAGGGCACATTCTCAAGTGCTGCTGTTGCAGTAAATGTCCTGTATGTTTTCACTGCGGTGCCACTGTATGTGTGTTTACGCCCGTATCCAAGGTTCCTTCGAAAACCACTTATTTAATAATGGGTGTGCTTCCTACAATTAACAATTACTGGTAGTAACAACTGCTTCAAATAATTGCTTTGGGCAACAGAAATGAATCCTAATATAATAACTGAAGAAAATGCAATTAAACCAATAATCACATTTATTTAGGTGACTGTTCTGACTGCTTAGTTGAGTGTCAACGGCTCCAATTCTAATATTCGTTGTGGGATCTTATGTTTGTATATGTTAGAGTCGGTTTACACAATTGTAAAGCAATATACTGTATACATGCGTAACACAAATCTAGTTAACTGTAGGAAGGGAGAAAAACAAACACCCATCAAAATGTCATGGCTTCTGTTTAATGTCTTTTTGCCAACCACTCTGGATTAGCTGTAGCACATCCTGGAAAATGATAGCCAGGCGCAAAGGATTAGCGCGTACCATTTCACTTCAAGGTGAAACGCTAAGCTACAGAAACCTGTCCAAAAGTTGTTGGCAGGGCATCAACGACATGATACAAGAAGGGTTATTATCAGTATTGTTATTATCAGGGTTGTTATCATTGGTAATGTTATCTGGATGTTTATTTTGTTGACTTACTGGAGACATCTGTCTAGAAGATGAGTGGCAAGAGTGTGTCAATAAAGATAAGCTTAGTTTTTTTTATTAACCGATAGTCAGCTGTCAGACACTGTTTATCAGTGATTTAATGTGTACTACTATATATCAATATTCGTAATACTGAAGAAGCAATAGATTCGTACGGTGACTGCGCCTGTGCACTCATCGTGTGTGAGAGTGTACATGCCTCGGGTGTGTGTGTGTGTGTGTGTGTGTGTGTGTGTGTGTGTGTGTGTGTGTGGTCTCTGTCAAAGAGATGCCAAAATAAGCCGCAGCAGACACTAGGGATGCGTATTCTCTGAAACAGCTCCAACGTGAAAGGCGAGGCAGGAGAATGAACTGCCAGTCACCTTTCCAGAGCACCAGAGTCCCCCAGAGTTAGGTCTTCCAGAGGACCAGAGTCCCCCACAGTTAGGTCTTCCAGAGCACCAGAGTCCCCCACAGTTAGGTCTTCCAGAGGACCAGAGTCCCCCACAGTTAGGTCTTCCAGAGGACCAGAGTCCCCCACAGTTAGGTCTTCCAGAGGACCAGAGTCCCCCACAGTTAGGTCTTCCAGAGGACCAGAGTCCCCCACAGTTAGGTCTTCCAGAGGACCAGAGTCCC
>JAOPJI010066970.1:0-11063 GCA_027122695.1 Merluccius productus | reverse complement strand
GCTATTACATACCATCTAGCTAAGGACATGGTCCCTTTCGCGACAGTGGAGAATGAGGGATTTAAACGCCTGATCAAGAAAGCTTTGTAGCCCCGATTTTTTTTATTTTTTTTTATTTTTTTGGAATATCGTGATAAAATATCGAAATCGTGATCTCATGCAAAAATATCGTGATACAATTTTTTTTCCATATCGCCCACCCCTAGTTTGAAGATTATGTTTTCAGCCAGCAGGTTTGAGTGGCAACACAGAGTGGAAGATTAAATACTTTGCTATTACGGTGAGGGGGGGGGGGGTCTGACGAACACAGGGCTTTTAGAGTTACACAAGAGAAAAAAGAGAGAAGAGACCATTAATAATGCATTTTAGAAAACAAAATGAATGCCACCCGTGGACATGAAGGGAAGACTGGCGCCGAAATGAATAGAGATTACAGTTGGGGGGGGAGAACGCTCAGATGGATAGCGCTCCTTATCCTCATAAAGACGACATAAAGACGCTGTGTTGTGTTATGTTGGCCGATCAATCCTATCGCCCCGTCGACAGTATGTCTTCCAGCCCCGCGATGAGAACTACAGATACGCAAGAGAAAGAAGAGGGCCGCGGCTCGATCATGTTTCAACTGTACAGCCTCTGCCGTCTCATTCTGGCTTTCTGTTGTGAAGGCGATGCCTTTCACTGATGCCGGGAAAAGTGAATGGATGCTCATTGAGACGTTAGTGATGTGAGAGAAAAGCCCCAAGGACGGAAACCAGCGTTAAAAACCGGTTTGAAAAGAAAACCGCTGTCCACGGTTCACATGCAGGTGTGTATGGGTTGGACGCACCAAGCGTTAGCACGTCTGGGGTGTTGGAGACGGTACCGAGTGACTGCTGCTGTGTCTTCTCTTAGACTGTAGCCTGGGAACCAGACGAATCTGTGAGCTCATGTTTTATTTGCTCTGGCAGATACGTCTGGCCCCCCTCCCGTTCAGAGACATTTCTAGCCGACCTGGCCCGGGGCAGGCCAATCACAACCGTTTATCTAATATGGGGGCGGGTTTGATACAATGACTGCACAGAGGAGCGCCGTTGATGAAACAACGCCGTTGAAACAACCAGTGATGGCTGCCGCTGATGTGAAACAGTCAGTTGAATCCGCTATCACGACGGTATTAAATAAACTGGATGGTATATTTTCTCTAAAAGAAGAACAAACAACTGCACTTAAAGCTTGTGTTGATGAGAAAGGTGTGTTCGCTGTGAAAACACACGTTTTGGTGCTCCGATTGGTTGCAGGTCTCCCCAATTGCGTCTGGAGGCATTTAGGTCTGTGGCCGTTGATAATGCAGCTGGAAAATGAAGAGGTTCCAGACTAAGGCGTATTGCGAATTGGCCTGGCGATGTCAGGCCAATATGACTTTGTAGAGTGCGGGTGCAATCTGCACTTCAGTAAGGATGATGAAAAACCATGCCTGGGTAACCCGTCAGCGATACCGCAAGTCAACACTGTCATTTTGTTTATTCCAAATCAACAGAGCCATCCCTCCTTCTTTCATTGCCGAGAGTAAAATGTAAGTGGTTCTATCAAAGAGGCGTGCACATAGCGTTTGTGAACCTAAGTGGGTTTAAAATGATGGCCTCAGGCATTGGCAAAATACAGGCAGCTGGTCAAATACAGAAGCCGTCAGAGCTGCTTTAGTGTCTACTAGAGACCAAACTGGAATCGAGTCTTATTAGAATCTTCTTCAAGTGAACTTCCCCATGGTAAAATAAAAAAAAGCACAACAAAAAACAAAACAAATCAAGCTGTTAACAATAAAGCAAGCTGCACGGCCAAAATGAATGTTGGGTATTGTTTACTAACCTGCCACGCAAAGGTACGGTACGGTAAGAACGAGAAAACCGTGGACCCAGAACCGTGAACCAAACCTGTTCTCTGAACTCCCCTCGAAGTCAATATTTACAACCCTGGCGCTCGGCGACATCAGGGGCGGGTTATGAACGAGCAGCAGGAGCGATGTTGCCCAGGGGCACGCTGGTGGTACAGTCTTTCACCCAGTGTAAACACCCCGGTACTATCTACTATCTACCCATCCATCTAAACAAATAACCCAATGGTATTCATTTCAACATCGTACAACGTCCACCTAGTCATCCAGCCATCAATAAGACAAAAATAAGACTTTATTGATCCCAGACGGGAAATTTCATCTGTGATCTTGTGTTTCTCCAGTGTCTCTAGAGATGTCTCTGCCACTGTGAGCCAAAAAGGTGGGTTTATAAAATCCCCGCCGTCATTTATAGTCGAGCCTCGCGCGCCGAGGCTCTTTGAAGCTCTTCCAAGAGCGAGGGTCTTTATGCCACCCTATCTGATTCTCTTTACAATCAGCGTGACGGAGCACTGTTCTGCTTCTGCTCTCGTGTCATCATCTCAGCGGTTCATCATGTCAGCGTTGTCTTGACACCGATCAGACGGTGTGTGAGAGAGCGAGACACAGACGGACAGACAGACATTACTCTTGGCGTGCCGCCCTGGTGGCAGCTCAGATAGGGTTTCCCAGCATGGAACCATCCTGTGCTGTGGCGTTGTTGTGGTTGGGAAAAGCACCACCCTGCTGCCATAACTACATTATATCCTGTATTATCCTCCACCACGACCACACCTCGTCTGTATCCATGCCATCCTCCATCTCCCTCTACCGTTAAGCATCCCGCTATATTCATGACAATCTATATCTCCCTCTACCAAAACCTTCACAGGCCATTAATATCCTACTTTCTCAGAATTCAATGATCATATTACGATATAAGACACACAGAACTCATCTAAAAATCACCATTGCCTTTTTTTTCTCCATGTCCAGGGTCCAAAAATAACCTTGTAGAATTGTGTATTTTTACCTGCCAGTGTGGAAAAATCTACAGGCCAAGCAATTGTTTTAATATGTAAACCTGCATTTTTTACCTGCTAAATGGTCAAATATATCTGGCAGACGTTAATTTTGGACCCTGTCCATGTCCTTCAATATAATTTTATTTTGATACCATATACCTGGCTCATACACGAAGCCTTGCATTGGTAAAATGTGGACATTTGTTTGCCATGCTCAGTAAATCAGCGACAACCTCCATTTACAGAAAGCAGTTAATGCTTTTGACCAACTTATACAAATACAATCTCCCCTCGGAAACGTAACGTGATTCTTAATGATACAATCGATGTAGTCCTACGCCTAAAGTAAGCCTATACAATCATTGTATATAGAGACATAAAATAATTTCACTATGCTGCATATTACTAACTGAAGTCATGTCATGAAATTCTATGAAATCAGGGCAGGTGTAGGAGGTGCATCAAATGGTTGATCTAGCGTTGTTAGAGGAAGTGGTGGTGTCTGCTCTAGTATTATCACAGGAAGTGGTGGCGGCTTATCTAGCATTATTAGAGACTGCGGTCGGGGCTGTGGGCTGCACAAGAATAATTAAGCATGTATTCAGACAACGCACCAACTTAGTGGCTGTGTCCAATCCTCTCCACTCTCAGGTTACTGGCTCGTCTCAGAGAGAGATACAGCAGGAGTTTCCCTTGCTAACCTGTTTAATGCCTGGCTGCAGTCCTTGCCGGTATCATCACTTTATGCACACAGTACATTCAACTTGTTTCCATATTCGGCTGCACAACAGTCGGTTGTGTCTGTTGCCTGTTGTGTCTCTTATATCGGTCTAGACCAATATAAAGAGGGACTTCCAATCCAACATTTAAAAACATCATAGGAGTGACCAATTCACCAGACCAATTCGCAAAAGCGAATTAGTCTGGAACCTCTCAGTCCATTTTCGATTTTCCAAGGGAAGTTATCAACGTACGCAGACCAAAATGCAATCAGAGCAACAAAAGGTGTGCCGTAAATTAAACTTTTACCAA
Source organism: Merluccius productus (assembly GCA_027122695.1). Lineage (NCBI taxonomy): Eukaryota > Metazoa > Chordata > Actinopteri > Gadiformes > Merlucciidae > Merluccius > Merluccius productus. Next base: position 7,157 of record JAOPJI010066970.1, on the reverse strand, counting down.
ATCCTCTCAGAAGTACGGCAAATGCATGTTTCTTATCGACAAAAGCTTTGAGTGCAGTCGTTCTTTGAGAGCAGTTCTTCTTTTAGAGAAAATATACTGTTTAGTTCATTTAATACTGTCACGATAAGGGATTTACCAGACGTTAGCGGCAGCCAACTTGGTTGCTTACGAAAATGCCTCAACGGCGCTCCTCTGTAGGGTCATCGTATCAAACCCGCCCCATATTAGATAAAGGGTTGTGATTGGCCCAACCTGGGCCAGGTCAGCTGGAAATCTGTCTGAAGTGTGCCGGAGCGTATCTGCCAGAGCAAATAAAACATGAGCTCACAGATTGTCTGGTTCCCAGGCTAACCGAGGGGAGCATGGCAGAGTAACCCAGCCTGAGTTGTGCATTACACTTGACTTCATCGATGCCAGCAAATCACGGGAAATAAACATGGAAGCCCCAGGCTTCATGTTGTCCAACGTGGAAGTGGGCGTGCGTTGACACATTGACGCATGCGTGTTTCCTTTTTTAACTTTCCTGCCCTTCTTCCGTTGACTCCATGTACCCTGTTCACCTGTACAGATCTCATATTTATCCATTTGTTCCACTTCTCAATGTCTGTTGGTGGGCACCTATCTGATTAGAACTAGACAGTATATTGCATCAGGTGGAGGTTTGTTGAGATCTTTATATGCCCAATATTACTATGAATATTTGTCACATCCACTATATATGTGGCGAAGGAGCATCTGGTTGGCCTTAGTCATATATGTGTCCAATGGGCTACAGGAAGGACGGTTGAGTACAGTAGGACGTTATTGGGCACTATTAATAAACTGCCTAGTTGAATGATTGTCAAGAGAGTCATCCCGGCGCAATGGTTTGGACAGATGCCTACAGTTCGTGAAGCCTTCCCATCAGAGCTACCACCCCCGTAATGCAAGAGGACAAACAAGCGTGTGATCTCGCCTCAGGCATACAAAAGTCCAAACCAAACCTCAACTCGTTGTATGTAATGGGTGATGTGTGATGTAGCACTCGCAAAACAACCCCAAAACCGTGACAGCAACCAAACAGATGTCTTTAAACTGTTGCACCCTGCCCCCTACGTGTTTATAACCCTGACATAGTATCCATGGTAACCCATGAAACTTCGTGAGGAATGCGTCTGAACACGGTCCAACAACATGGAGACTACGTGGGGGGGGGGAAATGTTGATGGTTGTTTCAATGTTTGCCGTCAAAGTTTCAAAGGAGACACACATGGTTGCCAAGAGCTGGAGCGACTGATCTTGGGTCGAGTTAAAGTATTTAAAGTATCCGACAACTGCGTCCACGAATCAGTGGACAAAATGTTTCTTCTCTGAGTGACGTGTGGGATTTCGTGTGTGTGTGTGTACAGCGAGTCTGGCGGTCTAACTTTCAACAGGCTGTTTTCTTTCTCCCTCGTCTGCATCATCCGTTTAATAAAATGGTCCACTGCAGTCAATCATTAGGTTCAAGGTCAGCCTTCGTCGATCGGCACCGCCCCCCGGATCGAATGACCTGCCGAGCCCAAGACAACCACCGAGCATCAATCGAAGGACAGGCTTCGTTCCTTGGTTACGTGGTTCCTGTGGTCCTGAGGTGCAGGCCGGTCTAGACCAGCCCAGACCAGACCAGACCGGCTGCGACACCCGGATCGACTTAGCAAAAGATTAAATTAGTAAGTGAAGATTATTCCAAGCCATCATTATCCCAAATGTCTCGTCTAGGATTAACAAAGTACATCTCAACTTATTATATGTGGAATTCTGCACCGTGATGTGCATCATATTGCCCAATACATGGCAACACACAGCCCTGATATAAAAGCTCTGCAGGCTCTCAGAGTGTTCGTAACGTCTCCCCGGTGTGTCTGAGCACGGCTCAAGGCCGGGGCCAAATCAATAAATCATTTTTAAAAGGAGCCGCATGCATGGCGTCTTTGGAACGGTTCTCCAGTCGCACTCGACTCCCGTGGGTTTGGCGAGGCCGTCTGAAAAAGCTGTGGCCAGCTAGCGACACGCTCTGCGCCGGCTTTTAATCAAAACACACAATGGCGCTTATCTGGGAGGACAATTACCAACAGCCCGGTGTGCGAACAGCCAAACCGCTTCCTTTATTGTCCCCCCTGGGAGGGTAGCGCGGTGATGGCTGCTCTTATCAGGGTCTGTCTGGGAGTCCGTCTGCCGGTCTCTCCGGGGGGTTCAGCGCCAGATCCTAATGAGCCTCTACAGATCAGGTGCTCTGACGGCTCAAGGTGACCCCCAGCACTTTCAAAAACCTCCTCCTCCACTACCGCCGCCGTCGCCTCCTCCTCCTCCTCCTCCTCCTCCTCCTCCTCCCACCCGGCTTCCATTCCCCATGTCGGTGAAAGCTTATTACGCCACGGTTTCGGCGGCGGCGCCTGGAGACTGCGAGAGCCGCGGTGGTACTTGTGAAGGTAGTACACACAGCATGCAGAGAGAAATCTAAGCCCTAATGTGCAAACGTCGCAGGTGGGTGTACAGCACACGTGAGATGTGTACAGTCGCAATAAAAGCTTTACTAGACGGCGGGTTTGAACCCAGAACCTTGAGAGGAATATTGCCACCAATTACCCAACACAAATTCACCTCCGCATCGCTACCGACTAGGACAAATATCCCAACCACCATTTACTGCAATATCACCACCACCACGACTACCAAGAAGAAAATCCCACCAGGTATTTACTTCTATATCGCTCGGTTTATCAAACCTATGAGGCATACTCCACCCGAGGCCTTGTTATCATACAGACGCAACGGCGGCCAGTGGAGCCCATTTCTCCTGGTTTCAAAACAGTTTCCAGCAGCACACCACAACGCAACAGGAGATGAATGTGTAGCGCTGTAAAACCCCAGCTACCAACGCCTTATTTTCCTGAAGAATATCTAATGTCTTTACAAAGACGAGGGGAACAAAGAGTTCCAGTGAGATAGAGATGGAGGGAGAGAGATACAGAAATGGAGAGGGAGAGAGCGAGAGAGAGAGAGAAGCAGGGATAGGGACAGAATTAAAAAGGGGAGAGACGATGCAAAAATGGAAGTGTGTGTGTGTGTGTGTGTGTGTGTGTGAGATGCACAGATTGAGTAATTGGCTCGTGTGACCAACCTATATCTGTGGGTGTCGGCAGTAGCGGATCAGCCTTTTTTCTGTATTTATAATTATAATATGTGGGTGATTTGCAGGTGGGTTAGTTAAAATCAACTTCTTAATTTTCGACCATCCTAATTGTTACGTATTGCATAATATCCTTTAACGCCATTAGGCAGTCCTGAAGAAAAAAAAAATCATGTAGGATTTTGTCGATTATCTATTATTATTTGTTGTCCTTGCTAGATAGACTGTTTTATTTACATTACATTCCCATTGTATTCTCATTTATTTAAGAATAAGATGCGTGTTTTATTATAGCCTATTTATGTTCACATGCAAATGCATCTTTAATATTTTGCTGCAATATTTCAGGCGCTCTGTGTTTTCTGTTCAACATTTTGCCTAACTAAAGAAAGCCTATTATGCTATAATGTCAAACATTGACAATGCATTTTGTTGTCTGGTTCATTCATCCAAATGCACTACTGATAATAGCCTGCACTCACGTGCTGAAAAGGTCATGCACATTTTCAGATTAAATAACTGAACTAATTAATTGAAATTACTACTAATAAAAAAAATGTAGTTCACAGCAGCACACACAATGCAGCAACGCACAACGCTACGGCCTCAACTTGCTCTGCCATCTCCGACTAATAACCTAATTATATTACACCGCATGTTCAACATTTTACTAATTTCATGACTTTCATTTCATCTTTCAAAAAAAAGCCTTGATTCAGACGATGGTGAATAACTACTATTTGCCATTAAAAAAATCTATAATAGCGGGTTGGGAAGTGGGGGGGGGGGGTAATTTTCTTCCCTTTACAAACGGCGGTTCAAGTAGCGGTCGGGTGTAGTTACAGAAATATATACCGATTTGGGTGAGAAAGTACCTTCACCGCGCATCGTGTGTGTGTGTGTGTGTCAGTCATTCTAGCAAAGCAAAAGAATTAGAGGAAAGGTTGAAACAGTGAGCGAGTGAAAGAGAGCGAAAGCTCTTTTGCATTGAAATGAGAGGGATGAGGGCGGGGGAGATATGAAGAGGGTGACAGAGAGAGGGAGTGTGTGTGACAGAAAGACAAAGGGAAAGAGAGAAGAAAGGGATAAGACACACTCACAAACAGCGGGGACAGGAAGCACGTCCAGTCTGCTTGTGTACGTTGGTCTTGTACCCTTGTAATTATGGAGGCTGTGAGGCTGCATGTGTTTTTGCCAGGTCATGGTCTGTGGCGAGGTCTGCTCTTCCCCAATATATATATATTTATATATTCCTTTAATTATGCATAATACACATCTCTAACAGAAACATTTAATCTAGCCACGGGTACCGCGCACCTTCAAGGATCGGGGACTAATGTGTTTTTAAACATTTATTTCCTCACCTAATGTTTCATTACCTCCGTTTAATTCATAATGCACACACACACACGTACGCGCACACAAAACACCAAATGTGAATCAGCGCCTGTGTTTTTTAGTCGTTCGTCAAAATAATAATAACAACTTGTCACATCATCATCTTCACTCTTGCTCACTCACTAGCTCCTCGCAATCGTCATTGTGTGTTCTCTCGAAGTCACGCATCACAACGCGGGCAGATACACTTCACTACATTTAACGATTACAGCCGGGACACATCTCTCTCTGTTCAACTGTTACAGCACGTCTTAATGAGCGGTGGGAACGGAGACGGAGCTGGAACCAGTCTGCATGTAGATTTACCCTTTATTATAGTTGTTTATAGATCGATATTCACAGTTTATTAGTAATTTATAGATGGATATTCACTGTTTATTATAGATAGATATTCACAGTTTATTAGTTATTTATAGATGGATATTCACTGTTTATTATAGATAGATATTCACTGTTTATTATAGTCATTTATAGATGGATATTCACTGTTTACTGTAGTTATATATAGATGGATAGATATTCACAGTTTATTAGTTATTTATAGATGGATAGATATTCGCTGATTATTATAGTTATTTATAGATTACTGATAGTTTATTACACCGTTCTTTACAGAATCGGTGAGAATGTATTCAATTGACAGTTCATTTAATGTATATTTGTTCATTACATCGGTGTTTAAAGATTAACTCTGAATATTTTGACTATTCATTGTAGTTCTTATAGGAATGTATATTTATTCAGATTCGGTGCTTAATCCCAGAGGATGTTGTTTGTCAAAGTTTAGTGTGAATGTATACTTGTTACATTATTCCTATGAAGAATCAGTATATATACCGTTTCTCAGCAATAAACGGTAAAGACACATACTGATTAATTATACATTCACCGTTTATTCCATTGTTTGAGGACTAAACGTTAAAGAAAGGCCGTTTACCTTGACGGGTGACTTCCTCTAAATCTGGAGGTGTTTTTGTGATTGTGACACAACGGCGTCTCACATTCAAACCGCAATTAATATTGATTGCAGTGTTTGGCCTTCCGCCAAGTTCCCTCCCTCCTCCCCCTGCGATTGCAAATCAAAGACCTGAAGGATCAATCCTCCTCATCACTCTCTGATCTGTCCTACTTTCACTTTCAATCTGTCGGGCCGGGAAATGCCTTTTTACCTCGTCGGTTTCTTTTTCGACGGTCGCCCCCCTTAGTGAAAATCGGAAAAAAACGATAAACCATCATCACCTACATCGTCAAGTCTTTCCATCCCCACTGAGTTCTGGAAAAATGAGCTGGCAGTAACGGTGATTCACCGTGCGGGTGATCACCGCTCAGCAGACGACTTTGAGAAAAAACATTTTACGTGTTAAGTTATTTAGCAGACACTTTTACGGGGAGAGCCGTTACAAGCAGAGCCGAGGAAGATCCCAGCGTACAATTAAAACTGGAGTAACTACAAAACGTCCTACACCAGCAGTGTTCCTCAAATAGCCGACTAATAACGACTACTACTGTACAGCAGAGGAACCGGAGGAAAGCAGCGAAAAACAGGTCGATTTTTATTCATTCACTTGGTTTTTATTCGTGGTAGTCACATGCATATTGTCGGCGATACACAATATAATGAATATATGAATATATAACGTCTGGTGTATCTGAAAGGGTTTTTTTGTATAGTTTCACACAATCCCGTTCAGAGCGCTACACACACCTAACATACCCCATCTAATACACGACGACGGAAAAGGTTCCCGGTCCAATTCCCCCTAAAAAAAATCCTTTCCCCCCCACATTGTACAGGTGGCCGGGACGGCGCCGGGGGGGGATAACCACCAGGTGCACCGATCTGCTTCCGCACAGAGAGAGCTCTACTTCCTTATTCATACCACTCGATATCATTCATATCACAATTCGTTTCACATTCAATAAACCCTGCACACAGCCGGGTTACACAAGGCATTTACATAACTGTGCATCTGGCGGATGCTTTCAGGGAATGGAAATGTGTGCGAGTGCGACTGTGCATGCATGCGTAGCAGGCAGGCAGGCAGGCAGGCGGCGGGGTCGGCTATGCGTGTGTGCACTTGTTGCATAGAATCTCTTTGATTCTTTGTGATGCGGTTCTGCGGGAGAGATGTGATGTGTGCAAACAGAACAGGCCGCCACCACGACATGCAGGGCGATGTGGATATGCGCGATTGGCGTGTGCGTGTGCGTGTGCATATGGGCGGGCGGGCGGGCGTGCATGCGTGCGTGTTATACAATGCTCTACTTGTTGCGACTTGCAAGTAATTAAAAAAAATGACAGCCACAGGTGCAGCCGTGAAGAAGTAGCCGCCTCCGGTGAACCCAATCATGAAGAACAATGTTGTTTTCACAAAACTCTCCGGTCCCTTTTTTTTTTCTTTTTTTCTAACTACCATTTAGGTGTTTTTGCAGCTAGTCCAGCCGCCTTCCACCGCTGTACTAGCGAGAGGCGAGTCCAAGCGGTTCCCAAGTGTTTTGGGTTGTGTTGGGGGGGGGGGGGGGGGGCGGCCGGGGGGGGGGGGGGGGCGGGGGGGGGGGGGGGGGGGGGCGGGGGGGGGGGGGGGGGGGGGGGGGGGGGGGGGGGGGG
>JAOPJI010066959.1:0-22232 GCA_027122695.1 Merluccius productus | reverse complement strand
GCTCCCTTTAGGCAACATTATTAGAAATCACTCCATTAACTTTCATTGTTATGCAGATGATACGCAGTTATATCTATTGATCAAACCCGATGAAATTAATCAATTATCTAAATTACAAACATGTCTTAAGGACAAAATTCTGGATGAGCTGCAATTTTCTGATGTTAAACTCAGAGAGGTGAGGGCCTAGTCTAACAGTCTTGGGGCGGTTGGTCAGAAAGTCCTTGATCCAGTGGCAGATGTATTGGAAAAGTCAGAAGTCAGTAAGTTTAGTAACCACACTACCCAATATTAGGGTGTTACGGGCAGAGCTAAAGCATCCTCACATAGCTCCCCTGGTGTTCAAGGTGGGTCAGTGCAGTGTAAAGAGCAATGGCCACTTTAGCATTCCTGCTGCCTCTCTTCAGGTTTGCTTTAGCAGCGCTGTATAGGGCTCTGTCACTGGGTCTGAAGGCGGTGTTACGGCCCTTGAAGAGAGTTTTGACCTTCTTTGTCATCCAGGGCTTCTGGTTGGGGTACACCCAAATGTTTTTGTCAACATCCCAATAAGTCCTTTCAAAGCAATCCTGCAACTGTGAGAAAGCTCTGTCAGGCCATGCCTCAACAGTCGTTGTGGTGTGGTGAGCTTTTCTCCTATGGGGGATGTATGCTGGGGTTAAGAATATGGATAGGTGATCTGAATGGCCTACGTGTGGTAGTGGTGTTGACCTAAAACTGTTCTTAATGTTTGAATAAAAATGATCTATGGTATTTTTTGCCCCCTTGTAGCACATTTGATGTCGTTCAAATTTCGGGAGAACTGCCTTTAGATCTGCATGGTTAAAATTGCCGGCTGTGATATGGGCTGCTTCGGGAAAGGTGCTCTGTTGTGAAATTATAGCACTGAGCAGGTAGCCTAAAGCTATGCTAGTGTTCCGGTGGAATGTGAACAGCTGTGACTAACAATGGTAAGCTCATGTGGAAGGTAGCTAGGTCTGCATTTAACTGTCAGGTACTCCAAGTCAGAAGAACAGTGTCTTGGTGCACCAGTTGTTGTGTATGCCAGCTAGCTGCTCACTTTCATGCCTGAAGATCCTAAAGGCCTGGTTATACTTCTACGACTGCGTAATCCGTAATCCAACTGCGTAACTACGGAGACCCCTCGAGCCCTCATAGTTCTCCGTCGTGGTGACGGATACGCAATGCACTTTACTGCCCGACCAGTAGGGGTCGCTACGCAAGACTGGCCATGACATTCACCCATGTAAATAAGTACAAAAGGGAAAAATACTTAAGAGGGGATCAATGATTAAATAGAAAAGGGGATACATTATAAATGAAATGCTTTTAAAAGTAAAAACCGTACACAAACTAAAAAAACAACTTTAAAAAAACAACTATTTACAACGATTTAGTGCAATTTGCCACCGTCTCTTTTAAGTTTCACAAGTTCAAGTAGGTCGGCTTGTTAATTATGTGATTTTAGAGCGAAACGCGTAACTTTGTCACTTTCCAGGATGTTTGGTGGGTCAGGATCTCAATCACTACACATGACCAAAAAGTGAACAATAAGCTTGTTGAATTACAATAGACTGTACAGGTGGACCAAATAAAGTTAAAGTTAAGACTGAGTGTGTTTATGCTTTGTTTCATTGTTTGTTGTTCTGTAATATCATTGCTTTTTGTTAATTTTATAACCTTTTATTTTACAGATGAACAGAAAAAAAATGGAAGAACATGAGGCACCAGACAAATTGGTATGTATTCCTTTTGGCTTGTTTTTTATTCTGAATTGGTGTGTAGCAACTAGGGCTGTAATCAACCAAAGAAATTCTTGGTCGACTGAAACCCTGAAATTTCGACTAAAAATCGACTAATCAGAATTTTGGTCGACCCAGAACGCATCGACCAATAAGTCGACCAGTCGACTAGGACTTTACAGCCCTAGTAGCAATGTAGTCCGATAAGAAAATAGTATTGGATACAAATACTCATTCTTTTTATTGCATAAATCCTACCCATGTAGTCAGTTTATCTAGGGTACAACAGGAAGACTTATATTTGCAGTATATTTGCCAGAGAAAAACTAGAGCTTGTTCAGGTGGTTTCAGATCACATTTGAAGAAAACATAAAATAATAATTATTATTGTAATTTTCCACTTTTTTTTAATACTCAAAAGTATCAAAGTAAATCTTTGTTCTTTATTCATGTTAATGTAATTTATTAATTGCTTGTGAGGCCATTGTGGGCTCATAGTTTTCACAGATGACTGATTAGATAAATTCATCATGTTAGGATACTGCATCATAAATATTGACCACAACTATTGACAGCAATTTTTTTTGCCACACAGTCCTGGTTATTTTGAAAAAGATAAAAATTTGAAGCTAATAATAGACTTTGGGAAACTATTAAATGATTGCATTAACAAACAAAAAAAGTATTTGGACTGGGACTGAAATGGTTAAGAAGCATCTTTGTTTGGTCAGCATGTTCATTATGGCACAAATCCCAGTTCTAAATGTAATGTGCTGGTGATACAATTATGTATTCAGTTAGAAAACTTTGACAGCAAGTTAGCATTAAGCATGTGTAAGGCCTAGAACATATGTAAACTGGCAGGTTGTTAGAATGTTGCAGACTTTCACCTCATCTCGTTATGCATCTTTAGTCTGAACTGGCCTTAATATTCTCTAAATGATGATATGCTGATTCAGCATCTTCATTAAATTTCATCCAAATGTGTCCATAAATTAACTTGTAATTTTGAGTGAGTGGTTATTGCTATTCCACATTCTAGATTCAAACAGTTATTTTTTAATTTGTTTATTTCTTTCAGGAGTACTGTGCTACTGACGACTCCTTATCAGATTCCAGCCATGGTCTGGATGGTGACTACATGCCATCAGCCTCAGAGTCCTCAGACAGTGAGAAGGATTATACTGAGGTTCACACAAAGTCGTCTTTGGAAGAAAAACTCCATACACCTCAAAAGGTTGACAAAACTCTACCTAGCACCAACTCACCTGATGCAGACAAAGTCAGCAACACAGATGAGGACAGAGACCGTGGCACAGACGACAGCAGTGATGATGAGGGTAAGGACGTTACACAGTCCCAAATTTCAGTGAAATCCTGTGTAAAAGGACCAAAACGAAAGTGGTACAAGAGACATTACTGTGTTTACTGCAAAAAACCACAGAGCAAAATGGCACGGCACCTTCAGCGGAAACATATCAATGAAAAAGAAGTGGCCCTAGCAATGTGTCATTCACCAAAATCAAAACAACGTCGCCAGATGTTAGAGGATCTTCGTAGAAAAGGAAATTACTACCACAACATTGAGGTTTTGAAGGAGGGCAAAGGTGAGATCATAACCTACAGACAACCTACAGAACATGTTGGTCCAGATGAATATTTACCATGCGACATGTTTTGGGTTCTTCAAAAGAGCTAGACTATGGAAACATGAGAAACAGTGTCGTAAAACAAGTGAGCCTAAAGTTCTGTTGAAGCAAAGACGAAGAGTTCAAACTGCTGCCTCATATATTTTACCATACAAAGGACAATTGTCTCAAAGGTGCTCAGAGATTGTGAGCAGAATGTTAATTGATAAGGTCTCCCTTGAAGTAAGAAATGACCCACTCATTTGTGAATTTGGCGACAGACTGCTGGAGAAACATGGTAGTGATCGATCAAAGGATGGTTATGTCAGTCAAAAGATGAGAGAGTTAGGTAGATTTGTCCTCGCTGCTAAGTCCATTGACCAGAAAGTGGAGATGTTAAAAGATGTCTTGGTGCCTCCTAAGTTTCAATTAGCTGTTGAGGCAGCAAGAAAAGCCTCTGGCTTCACAAAGTCCAAGCACCGGTATGACACACCCTCTCTGGGAATAAAACTGGGACACTCGCTAAAGGCAGCCTGTGATATTGCAATTGGGCAACATGTAAAGGCAGAAGATGAAGTGGCTGCAGCGAGAGTCCGAAGCTTCTCAGGCTTGATATCCTCAGAGTGGGACCTTTATGTGTCACGCCGTGCAAGAACTAACTGAGAGGAGGACAGGTGGAACAAAAAAGAAATGATTCCACTAACAGAAGATGTGATGAAACTTAATAACATCTTGAAGTCAACAGAGGAAGAGGCCAGACAGGAGCTCTTGGATGGACCCAACCCAAAAGCCTATAGGACTTTAAGTGAGAGCCTCCTTTCACAAATCATTCTTTTCAACAGAAGAAGGCAAGGTGAGGCAGCAAAAATCCCTCTGCTGACCTACAAAAACAGAGTCATAGAGGAACCTAATGAAGATATAATGAAGTGCCTTTCTAAACTTGAACAAAGTTTAAGTAAAGAGTTCACCAGGTTGGCCATCAGAGGAAAGAGGGGTAGGAAAGTCCCTGTTCTTCTGACCAGGGATATGACAGAATCTCTTGATTTCCTTGTCAATCAAAGGAATGAGCTCAATGAGGTTTTGGACAGCAATGAGTGTCTTTGCAAGACAAAACTCAGAATCACATCTACGAGGCTCAGACTGTTTGAGGAAATACGCTGCTGCATGTGGGGTGAGAAGGCCAGAAACACTCACCTCAACCCACCTTCGAAAACATGTAGCCACACTGAGTCAAATTATGAACCTCAAAGAAAATGAACTGGATCAATTAGCTAAGTTCATGGGACATGACATTCGTGTGCATCGAGAATACTACCGCCTTACAGAAAACACACTTTAGATCGCAAAGATGAGCAAGTTGCTAATGGCAATCGAGAGTGGGACGGAGGCGTACAAAGGGAAATCTCTTGACGAGATTGACTTCTGCTTAGAAGGTGAGTATGGAAGTAGAAGATTCCAACTGTACCAAAAAAAATTGTTCAAGACATAATTTTGTTCTTCTGAATCCACTCAAGTATCAGATGGTAGGAAGTTACTTTGGCAGCAACTGACAATTTCCTTTTCGGTATTTATTATTATGCTGCTTACTGTTCTTATTTATCAATTATATTGTCTATCAATGTCAGGAAGTAATTAGATAATCACTGTGAATACTAATTTATGATGGAATTCACATTTGATATCAGCCTATATATCAGAATGATAATTTTAATGCGGAGATTGTCATCTTTTCTGGTAGAAGAAACAAACCTTGTGACATCTGAGGCGTCGTCTTCAAGACAGGTGCAAAAGGACTAAGAAAACAGGTAAACTCTTCTTCTGTCTTATTTTTGTTTCCTCCTGTAAAGTCCTGTAGTTTCTTATGTCTTATAAACTTTATACACTATATTTGCTGTGGCTACTTTGAAAATATGTAACTTGACGCTGTTATGATATTGTCTCATGTGTTTTTCTCCTCCCAAAGGGTCCTCCAAAGAAAAGAGGCCAAAGAAGGACTCAGAGACACTTCAGGATTCGGATGGTATGGAAACAACTTCATAATCAATGCAGGAGCACTGTTACATGCTTATTATTGTATGTTTTAGTATGATAGTTTGTGCTGAGGTGGTGTTTTGTTCTTGTAGAAGAAACAAACCTTCCGACATCTGAGGTGTCGTCTTCAAGATGACCAGACAGGTTCAAGAGGACTAAGAAAACAGGTAAACTTCATGCACTGAAGGATATTTTCCATGAGAGACAGCTACTGAGTAGTAAACAAAAATGAACTGTGAAGTTGATCTCCTGTATTTTCAAAGGTAATGCAAGCACTTTATGGAAACATCATCCATTTTAGTGTATCATATTTACTGTGTCACCAGCACCAATAGATAATAGGTTGCTGAACTTTGCTCCATTTTAGGACATTTTACAGCCACAAGGTTTATTTTTTATTATCAAGGTTTACAGACTCCTGTCTGCAGCTCGGTGCACGTCGCTGCTAAACCACAACTATGTATCAGATTGAAAAAGCTACATGCCTAACAGAGCTATTGACTTGGAATAAGTGATAAACTGGCTTTAGTCTACTATGGCCGGAAGTAAATTAATTAATTAATTAATTAGTAGTAAAGGTAATATTGTGTATTGTATTAAGTAAAGTGATCTAACAAGTCTTTTTCAAAAAACAAGTACAAAAACAAAACCATCCATCCATAATTTACAGAGGACTGCATAATGTTTAACTTTGTGAGGATGTCAGCACCATTCTACATTTATGTTTTTTCTAATTTCTGTTGCAGGTGTGGAGCCATCTTTCCTCCAGAAAAAAAGTCGTCCCAGGCCTTGGAGTACTAAAGAAGAAGAAGCAATATGACGACAGCTTGGACAGTTCATAACTCTGAAAAGAGTTCCTGGTAAAAATGCATGTATCAAGGCTCTTGATGCAGAACCGGTACTCTTCAGCCGTGATTGGAGGGATGTGAAGAACAAAGCATACAATGCCATCACAGCCCTTAAAAGGAAGCAGATGGAGCCAATTGTTTTATTTTTTTTGGTTTTTCCTGCCTTCATATTAAGCTGAAATTGAGATTGTTACATTTGTTAGTGTTTAAAACTGCCTCAGGAAGTTTTAAATTCAGTTCTTGCATAGTGTTTCAGAGGCAATGTGTTAAACAGAAGGTGTTTTAATAGTAACTGCTTAAAACTGTTCTGAAAGGTGTTTGATTTTTGAGTCTCATTCCTAACTCCTAATTCCTAACTTTTTGAGTCTCATTCCTAACTATAACCAGCACCTTTACATGTCATGAATATAAAGTAATTCTGCCATTACATGAGTGGTTATTTTTTCCATTTAGCCTCATGACATTAGTAGAAACTTCTATTGGTTTGAATCAGTAAACAGCAAAGACTTGAAGGGTGGCCAAGTTTGGTTTATAATATAGCATATCTCAGCTTTTTCGATTCAAATGAAATGATGTGTGTTACAAGTAGAATATCTGCCTTCAAAATGTAGTGGAGTGGAAGTATAAAGAAACACTCAAGTAAAGTACAAATTCCTCAAATTGTACTGAAGTACATAGCTTAAGTTAATGTACTTCAACTCAAATTAGCCTGGGGCCACTGCTGATATTGTCATCTCATTGGAGGGCCACTTCAGCATTCCAGTACAACACGAAACCACAATATTTCTGAAAATTAGGTTCTTTATTTCAGCTTAAGCATCATTCTTATCTTTATGGAAAAGAGATATCCGTCCTCGGTATAGTCCATCTTCCTTGAAACTGTCTGTGTTCATCATCCACTTCTCTTTCTGATTTGGAAGGAGACATCTTTGTTATTCACAGACAAACAACAAATGAAGCTTTGAACCTGCTCACTTATCAAGAACTGGTTATGTACAGGAACCTTTGACCTTTGCCATTATTCTGCACCAAACTAAATGCATTCTTATTGAATTGTGATTTTGTTTTGTTTTATTTGTATTTTATTGTATATGCCGGGGTCGTTTAAATTGTTGTGATACAAAAACAACCCCCCCCCCCCCCCCAAAAAAAAAAAAATGTATACACTGATTTTGTGGGCTGAATTTTATATTTTTTACATCAGGTTGCAGGATTGGAGTGGGGAGGATGGCCAGAAATGGCCTCCAGAGCAGCAGTATGCGACCCCTTGCCTATTGTGAGAGAGACACTGAAAAAACAAACTAAAACAAAAAAGTGTGTGTCATCAAATCTGCCTAGCGACAGCCACCGGTCCCCACAAATACAGAAGAAAAATATTTTTTTTACTTTGAGTGTTCTTAAAACTGAAGTGACATTCCCACTGTCTACTCCCATCTAGTGACACATTTGATGTTTGCACCATTCTAGCTACAGTGGAAGTGGGGGCACTCACAAGGCACCGAGGAAACGCGGTCCTCACAAATCTACATATACACGTATGTGGGTCAATGACGTGACATGCAGATTTTTGCGTCCGAGTGCACTACTTTGGTTTAAAATAATTTTAAAGGATTCAAAATAAGCATCATTTTATTCTATGAAACCTGTTTAATTTGAACATATTTCCAGTTTATCATAAAAATTATATATATTTTATGTTTTGCCATCTCAAACCCTCAAAATGTCAGGTGGTGCAACCGTCCGAACAAGTTAACACTATGTGAAATGTATTAAATATGTAATTTAAAATATTAATTAATATAATATTAATGTGGTGGCATAATTTTGTATTGAAAACCTTTAAAATAAACTAAGTTTAATAGTTTAGTTGTTCTTAAATTGTTTGGAATATTAAAAACAACTTTGTCCGGAAATCTGAACATCTGGAATGTCAGGGCGGCGCAACCGCAGTCATACAACTTTTATTTTGAATTGAGAAGAGAGATGAGTGAACAGGATATTGCATCATCAAAAGGACCTCAAGTGACCTTGAGTGATGAGTGAAAGGTATGTAAATCTCTCTCAAATATTGATAAAAAATAGCTACTTTTTCTTCATAGTTAGACTTGTACAGTTTACATGTCAGGTGGTACAACCAATATAAAACTAAGAAAAAGTTATTTAAATATAAATCTCTTTATTTTACTGTAAAAGTGAATGACTTAACTAGCTAGCAAAGTCAAAAGGTTATATAGGTGCCTAGGTAGATGCCTGAATAATTGGGAATTAGTAGCAAATGTCAGGTGGCGCAACCAGTAAGTCAGGTGGCGCAACCACAAGAAATGTCCTTTCTTGATTAAATAAACATGTTAACTTGAGATACAAGTGTATGTTTTGTAAAGATATAAATGAAAGATACATTAATAGTTACTATACAATATATATAATTTAAAAAATAATAATAATAATAATAATTTTTTATTTGTTTATATTTATATATACATATACTATATATATTACACATACACACACACACATTATAATCATTTTTGTCACATTTTTTAAAATATCCCTTTCAATGAATTTAGATGCCACTATCAAGTAAAGAGAAAGCAGCGCGCCACAGGGGGCGCATTCAAAATGATCCAGCTGCAAGAGAAAGATATCTGGCAAAAAGGAAAGAAAGGTAATACATGTAGATATGTAGATAAGCCACAGTTTTTGTGCAGTTGTTAATAGTGTACAGCAGTCAGTCAGACTTTCATTTAAGTTAACCTTAGTATTTATGTTTTTATAGTTATCAAAAGAGGAAGAGTGAGGGGAAAATTGTGAAGCCCCCAATCAGCCAGCTGTCCAGGGCAGAACAGGATAAAGTGAGGAAACAGTGGAAGGATGATCAGAGAAAGAGCAGGGAAAGGAAAAGGGCTACGGAGGAGATTTTGAATTTTACACCAGAGTCACTGGATACAACTCCCATTGCAGTAGCACCCCTATCTCCAATAGCACAGCTTCAGCCTGACCCCCCTAACATTGATGCAGAGAACAGTTTTGAACAGCAACCAAGAGCATCTTCCACACCACTGAGAGCACGCAGATTAAGATGGAAAAGAGAGAGAGCAAAGTTGCGCAGTGATATGTTCAGGATGAAAAGGGAAATGGAGGTTGCCAAAAAAGAGACAGAAAGATTTAGAAAACGCCTAGAAAGATTAAGTAAGAACAGAACCAAGAGTCAGGAAAATGCTAAATCTACAACTCAAGGAAAAAGGGGTGCAAAGAAATTGTCTGTACACAGGAAAGAAAAAGTTGTGGAGTTCCTCTGTCGTGATGAGAACAGTCGCTTGCTGCCAGGGAAAAAGGACACTGTGACAAAAGACAAAAACAGACAGCAGAGGCGCGTTCTTATCAACCCCCTCAAGGAACTCCATACATCATTTAATTCTGTAATGGACAGGTCCCACATGCTCTCTTACAGACAATTTGTCAGGTATTGTCCTTTCTATGTGACGCAGCCAAAAGCGTCTGACAGGAACACCTGTGCCTGCCTAGATCATGAGAATGTGAGACTTTTGTCTGAACAACTGAAACAGAAAGGTCAACTGAAAACATGTAGTGTCTCCGAGCTGTTGTCCGCAATTGTATGCAGTCCAGACAACAAGGACTGCATGTACAGAATTTGTACAAAATGCTGCTTCAATGATGTTGAAGTTTCACAATCCCAGCCAGAGGAGATGGTGACGTGGTCTCAGTGGGTGAGAAAACCAGTCACAGAAGAGCAAAGGACATTTATGAACTTTGTGAAGGAGACACAGAATGGCACTTGCCGTGACATGTTGGAGCTTTTCAATCTAAAGCTTGATGGTCTTGCAAAGCACCATTTTAATTGGCTCCACCAGGCCACAGAATGCAGGGCATTAAAAGACAGCCTTAGAGAGGATGAGCTAGTTGTGCACGTTGATTTTGCCGAAAATTTCAACTGCAAACTGAACAGGGAAGTGCAGGCTTTCCACTTTGGAGGAAATAGGAAGCAGGCAACTGTACACTCCTGTGTTGCCTACACCTCAGATGGAGTGCAATCATATGCCACTATCTCTGGGTCCCTCCGACATGATGAGAGAGCGGTGTGGGCCCACCTTGAGCCTGTGGTAAAAGATGTGTTGGGCAGTCGGAACCCACGTCCTACTACTCTCCATGTAATGAGTGATGGACCGGTCACCCAGTACAGAAACAAAAAGAACTTTTACCTGATGAGCACCATCCCCTTCCTTTCGGGATTCAAGCAGGTCACTTGGAACTTCTCTGAGAAGTCCCACGGGAAAGGCGCACCAGATGGGGTTGGGGGTGCTGTGAAAAGGATCGCTGACACTTCTGTCAACATGGGAGCTGACATTCAAACCCCAGACGAGTTCTACCGATTTTTGAAGAGACAGGAATCAAGTAAGATCAAGTTTTTCTGGGTGTGTGAGGAGGACATCAGGAAATATGATGAGTCCGTCCCAGAAGTTGTGCCCTTGGTAAAGGGAACTTTGGGCATACACCAGATCCTGTCAATTGAACCAGGGGCCATTCTACATCGAGAGCTGTCCTGTTTCTGTAGCAGGCCTGACATCTGCCAATGCTACAAACCCACCAGGATAAGCTTCCAAAGAAGTTGTGCTGAGGCCAGTGTAAATGCTCAACAAGATCTAACTGGAAAATTTGTGCTAGTAAGGTATGAGGAACAGCCATTCGTGGGTCAGGTGCTTCAGGTGGTTGACGAGGAGCTAGAGGTCAGTTGCTTGCAGCAGTTAGGCTCAAAGAATGCTTTCACTTGGCCCCATCCTGCAGATGTTACCTTTTATTATCACACAGATGTGATTAAGGTAATATCCGAACCAGAGCCACTTAATTCAAGGCACACGCGCCTTAACGATGCAGACTGGGACTGCTTTAGTAGGCCCACCTAATAAGAATCAATTCATCCTATTCAGTTTCTACTGTCATTTTTGGCGTGTAATGTTGCCCAAACAAAGTTTTTTTTCTGATCAGTTAAGTACAGTTTACAGAAAGGGAATGAAAACCAGTTTTTATTTGTAATAAGTAATGCTTGATTCGAGCCTATTCAGTTTCAGCTGAATATGAAATGTCATTTGTGTTATGTAATGTTGCCCAAACAGTGTTGTTTCTAATCAATTTAGTACAGTTTACTTAAATGGAATGAAAACCAGTTTTTACCTGTAACAGTTAATGCTTGATTTGAGCCTATTCAGTTTATATGAAATGTAATTTTTGTGGAATGTAATGTTGCCCAAACAATGTTGTTTCTGATCTGTTTAGTATGGTATACAAAATTATAACAAGTTTTTATATTTACCAATTAATACTTGAATACACCCAAGACGCCTAGGATTTTTTATCCCGTGAAATAAAAACGTAATTATTCATTATTTGTTGTTATTATGTTATTATTATGAATCTTGTCAGGCGGCGCAACCGCATCGTCAGGTGGTGCAACCAGGTAAAATACTAATTCATCCAAGAAATGGGAGATTGACGTGAACAAATGTTTAGAAATTGTGGTGAAAATAATCATTCTATACAACAATTTATTTTTTTAATTTGTAAAGCAGTTATACCCATTTTAAATCTAAAAAATAGTAATGTTTTAGGCAGAGTAGACACTTAGGTATACTTACTAAAAAAAAAGTCACTTAAAAAAAAAAGAGGGAAGTGTGTTTTTTTTTTACAAAACTTTTGGTTGCGCCACCTGACATTTTTTGGCTGGTGAAATTGCAAATACAGTCAAAAATTGTACTTAAACCCTGTAAATGTTGTGCCACCATTAAGACACCATTAAACACACTCATCCAACTTCAAATAGACATATTCTGTACATTTTTAAATATTAATAGAAAAAAACATTTTTAAAAGGCTTATTTGTCATTGACCCATGTGTGTGTGTGTGTGTTGTAGATGCCAGCTCGCAGTAAGAAGTCCAAGGCAGCCAAGCAGCGCCGTGCTGAAGGAGGGCCAACTGCAGTAGACCTGGGATCTACTGCCGAGTTTGCACATACTTGTGATAAAAAAGTTGCAGAGTGGTGCTTCCTCGTAAAATACAAGTCACAGCCAATTTGTCTTCGGACGCCAAACTTGCCAAACTGTCTTCGGACGCCAAACTTGCCAAAATGTCTTTGGACGCCAAACTTGCCAATGACATGCCGACAACTTTCAAACAATGTGCCAACACGTCTTCGGACTCGCATTTTGACAAAATTGTTCCAATCGACCCAAACCCACCATCAAGTACTGCTACGAATGATTGTTGTATTCAGCCTGATGACAGAATTGCATTTATTTGAATCACACTGGAAACCACTATGAAGTCGTAACATGTGTTCAACACAGAAATGCAGCAAGTGTTTGCACAGGAACATGCCAGCCTACAAACGATGACGGCAACGTCAGGTCATTACGGAAGAGAAAGTCAGAAGCTGAACCAGGACATGTGAAGGCTAAAAAAGAACGACAGCGCTACCACAGTGACAGTAATTACAGAAAACGGAATATTGAGCATAGCAAAGCCAATTATAAGACAAACAGCAGGTTTCAAACTCTAGTGCGGACTTACTCAAAAGCTAAATATAAGACTAACAGTAGATTTCAAACTCTGGTGCGGACTTACTTAAAAGCTAAATATAAGACAAACAGCAAGTTTCAAACTGTTGTGCGTGAATATTCCAAAAGCAAATATAAGTCAAATAAGAACTTCCAGACTCATGTTCGTGGATACAGTCATATGAAATACAAGCAAAACACTTTATTTCGGAACAAAATGAATCAGAACAACAAAAGCAAATACAGAAATAACAAAAGTGGCTGTAAGAGGCATGCCACTTGGAAGAATAAACTAGAATAGACTGAGATCGACATAGTCATTGATAGTTTCCGTCAGGAAGTCAGCCGTGGTCCCGAGTATGTATGCTCTGTTTGTCATCGTTTACTCTTCAGGAAGCAGGTTTTGGAGTGTAATAGACAATGCTATGAACGCATAAGAGCAGAGGTTGCTACACTGGCTAATAGGTGCATGATAGTCCATCAAGTAAATTATGGATTTGCCATACATGTCACCGGAAAACTGCCCGAGGAAAGTGTTGCCAACAGCATGCATCTGTCGGACATTCCTGCTGAGCTGAAATGTCTCAACTATTTGGAACAACATCTCATCGCACGCCATATTCCGTTTATGAAGCTGTTGTGTTTGCCTCGAGGCCGCCAGAGAGCTTGCCACGGTCCATGTGTCTCTGTTCCGATTAACAACACGGATGTGACAAATATCCTTCCAAGGAACGAATGCGATGACAAGATGATACGTGTGAAACTAAAACGTAAGTTGACGTACAAAGGCCATTATGAGTACATGTTTGTCCACACCGATCGTGTAAGAAATGCACTGAGATATTTGCTGGCAAACAAGTGGTACGATGATGTGACACTGAACGAATGGGTAAACACTCTGAATGGAACCGATCAGCTGGACGCAGAGGAAATCAGCAGACAAGAGCCAGCTGATAATAGGGATGATGAAAATACCCATGAAGAGCAAGAAGAGGAAGATTTGACATACATTAAAGACCAGGGTGGGCTCTTGTCAGATACATCTTTGCAACCTGTCGATCTTGGTACAGAGATCATTGATCAGAATTTCCAGGACATACTGAACATGGCACCAGGTGAAGGCAACAGTCCAGTTAGGCTGCTGTATGATAAGACCAACAAGGCCTCTGTCACGATACCTGAACACACGGATTATGAATGCCGATGGACGATTTGCACGCAACACAGACTACATTTTTTACGCGCAATACATGTCAGAGGTGCAACAGGTGGTATCCAGCGTGTCAGTGGCGTTACGCAAAGGTGGTGGAAACCCGTCTCTGAGAGAAGCATCACCACAGATGTTGATGGACTCTGATTCGATTGGTAAAATCCTGCGCAACAACGAAGGCTACAAGTTCTTACGAGGGATTTGTGGCACACCTCCATACTGGATGTCGGTACAGAAAGACTTGTTTGCGATGATACGTCAGCTTTCAATTCCCACTTTCTTTGCAAGTTTCAGTAGTGCTGATCTGCGATGGCCTGACATGCTCAGCTCTCTTCTAAGAATAGAAGGAAAACAAACACCTGTCGAAGATCTCGATTGGTCTGATAAATGTGGACTCGTACGCCGAAATCCTGTCACAACAGCGAGAATGTTTGACCACCGATGGCATTGTTTCCTTCGTGATGTAATCCTGTCGCCGGCTCAACCCATAGGCAAAATCAAGGACTACTTTTACCGTGTTGAATTCCAGCAGCGTGGCTCTCCTCATGTCCACTGTCTTTTTTGGGTTGAAAATGCTCCAAGGATTGATAGAGAGACTGAGGACGAAGTGGTAAGTTTCATAGACAGATACATTACCTGTGACATTCCACCAGACAGTGACGCAGAACTTCAGGAGATTGTGAACAGTGTACAAAGACACAGCAAAAGACACTCCAAGACTTGCCGCAAGAAAAACACAGTGTGCAGGTTCAATTTCCCACGACCACCATCGAGCCGTACTTTCATCACAAAAGGCGGGAACACTAAGGACTTGAACGGTAACGACGGAAATATGAGCGCCAGTGGCATCCTAAAGAAAGTGAAGTCTGCACTGACAGCACCTGACATGGATTTCGAAACAACTGATGCGTTTTTTCAGTCTCTGGGGATAGATCAGGGCTTGTTTGAAAGGGCCTACAACAATTGTGTGACAAAGAAAAGCCTTGTCCTGAAACAAAATCCTGCAGACATTTGGGTGAACCAGTACAACAAAGACTTACTCCGTGCTTGGCAAGGTAATATGGATATCCAATATGTCACAGATGCATATTCTGTTGTTGTGTATATACTGTCGTACATCACAAAGGCAGAGCAATAAATGGGTTTGCTCTTACAACGTACACAAAATGAGGCCAGTTTTCAAGATGGCGTCCGAGTAAGACGTGATTAGAGAACCTCTGGGGAAGTGTGTACTCAATTTTATATTTTCAGCCCATTTTAAGTACCGGAACCACTTAAACAAATTGATTTTAAGCCTTAGGTGAACTCTCGGTACAATTATTGGACCCACTTTTTCATGCCGACCAGAAGTGGCAGCACCTTTTCTCCTGCGGGAAGCGAAGCTAGCTTAGCTAACATGTCCAGCGACGCTCCCCTGACACATAGCATGCTAAGTCAAGCCATGAAGGACACAATGCAGCCGTTGCTGAAGGAGATTCTGCAACCGATGTTGAACGATATCCTTCAGCCCATGTTACAAGGGCTGGAGGGCAAGGTGACCGCGAAGATCGAGGATATCGGCAGGGAATTTCGTCCGGCCATCCAAACTTTACAGGCGACTGCGACTGAACATACCGCGGGCATTAGCGCTCTCGAAACCTCCAAAGCGGCTCTGGAAGCAAGGATGACTGACGTGGAGAAGAGCAACGCTGAATTACTCGAGAAGCTAATTAGCTTTGAGGACAGAAGTCGCAGAAATAACATCAGAGTGGTTGGCCTGCCGGAGGGGGTGGAGGGCTCGAACCCGACGAAGTTCATCCAGTCGTTTCTTCAGAAGACCTTCAAGCAGGAGTTTCAGTCTCCTCCGGAGATCGACAGAGCCCATCGCACCGGTCCACAGCCCCCCACCGGTGGCAGGCCGCGTCCTTTCCTGGCGAGGATACACTTTTTCCGGCAGAAAGAACGTGTGCTGCAGCTATCCAGGGAAGCCGGTCAGCTGAAATTCAACGGCAAGAATATATTCATCTTTCCAGATCTCTCCGCTGAAACATCCAGACGCCGAGCTGCGTTTGGTCCTGTGAAGGAGTTTCTCCGTACGAAGCGAGGGGTGCGCTACGGTATCAGACACCCCGCCAGGCTTTGGATCGAGGTGGATGGGCAGCACAAAATCTTCGACTCGCCGGTGGACGCGAAGAATTTTTGCAGAGATAAGTTTAAGTGACTGTGGGTCTGTCTCCCATCTCTTGCGCTGCCGATGGCTCCGCTCGGTCTCTACGTTTACGGGCAGATTGTTTTGAGCCCCTCTTTAAACTGACGTTATTTAAGTTCATTAATGTTGATGTTATTCGGGCTGTTGATCTCTGTTTTGGCCTTTTTGGGGGTAAGTTGTCTGACTTATTTGGAATATGTTCTAGGCTCTATGCTATGGTACTGTTTTTGCTTTATTAGCCGACTGTATTCCCTTTATTGTTATGCCACTAAAGTGGGAGGGAGGCGACGGTTGATTTATCTTTGTAAAGCCCTAGATCTATTATTCTTTCTGCTACGAGAGGTCGCTATTTACCTAATTATCACTGAGGGGTCGAGTTCTGGTTCAGTTAGTACTTTCACTTCTCTGGAGGGGAATGCACGTTGAATGAGGTTGAGGTGGAACTGCTTTTCAATAGTGAAGCTGGTAGAATGACCTCTACTGTTACTGTAGCTTCAATGGTACTTTGTGCCGTGTTGGGTTTTTTAAATTTGGTTTTAGGGATTATTTACTGGGGGGTAGGGTGGTCCAACAAGGTAGACTCATGTTTATTATTTTCTGGTTTCTCTGTGCTCTCTTTTACAATCACCCTAGGTAAGCCTACTCTTGGTCTCTACTTTACAAGTATCATAAAGTCATGACAGACCTTAATATATTGAGCTTCAATGTGAGAGGGGCGAATATCCCACATAAACGTACCAGTATCTTAGAATTCTTGCGAAAAAAGTCAATAGATTTCGCACTCATCCAGGAATCGCATCTTCTGCAGCAACAGGCCAATCGGTTAGCTAATAGACATTATTGTGTGCTGGTTACTTCAGCTGCAGCTTCTAAATCTAAAGGGGTGGCTATTCTTGCAAAACGCAGACTCAAATTTGATTTTTTGGGTGGCTGGTCTGATGATACTGGAAGGATATCCATTGCAAAAATTCGTTTTGAGGGTAAAATGATAGCCTTAGTTTCTGTTTATGCGCCAAATATGTTAGATAAGGAGTTTTATGGTTTACTGACTAGAACTATACTGGATCTGACAGACTTCAAGCTTATAGTTGGCGCTGATTTTAACGCAGTGTGGGATCATAGAGTGGACCGTTCCACTGCGACAGAGAGTAGGGAGCAGGCCCAAGCGTCCTCAGAGCTCCGTTCCTGGGCTGGTCACGCAGGTCTGGCTGACGTTTGGCGTTTACTGAACCCCTCATTCAGAGATTATTCATTTTTTTCAGGGAGACATTCTTCATTTTCACGGATTGATTTCATTTTTGCCTCTATTGATTTGTTTCACAAAATTGGAAAGGTAGATCTAGTCCCGGTCGCGTTCTCTGATCATAAGGCGGTGATATGTTCAGGCTCTTTACGCGCAGTTACTGAGAGAGCCCCTAGATGGCGGTTTAATTCCACATTATTGCGCGATACTTCCTTTGTGGCTCAAATGAAAACTGGACTGCGTGAATTCATAAATATTAATACAGGCTCGGTGGACGACTCTCGGATAGTCTGGGACTCTATCAAAGGTTACATTAGAAGTAATGTAACACTCTATTCATCTACCCTTAGAAAGGCGCGATCTGCTCGGCTGGATAAACTGGAGGCTCAATTCGCAGCACTGGATGCCTCTTTGCAAAACAACTTTAGTGAGAGCACAGCAGCACGGAGAAGGGTGGTCAGAAAAGAGATTAATTCACTTCTCAAGCTCCGCTCCGAATTTCTGATAAAGCGTACAAGACAAAACTACTATTTTAATAGTTCAAGGCCCAGCCACTTGCTGGCCCTGCGTCTCAAATCAAATGAACACTTTGCAGATATTTTGTCTATTAGGTCAAAGGAAGGTGTGGTGCTCACGGAACCTGGAGAGATAAATAAAGCATTTTGCACCTTCTACTCAGAGCTTTATACCTCTGAGGTTGTCCATGATATAGCTAAGTATAGGGGTTTTGTATCTGGTATCCAGCTGCCGATGCTCAATAGTGCAGAGGCTGCGGCCTTGGATGAGCCTATTTCGATGGAGGAGGTTAGTGAAGCAATTCTAGGCATGCGTAAGGGCAAGTCGCCTGGCTTTGACGGGATACCGCCCGAATTCTACTCTACATTTTGGGATTGCCTCGGCCCTTCAATGCTAGAGATGTTTCAACAAGCTGTAGAAAAAGGGGCCTTCTCCAGGGATGTTTATGTGGCCATCATATCCTTATTGCTTAAAAAGAGCAAAGATCCCACGGAGTGTGCGAATTATAGACCTATCTCCCTCCTGAATTCGGACCTCAAGATTTTTGCCAAGGTGCTAGCACGCCGGTTGCAGGTGTTTATGACCAAACTGGTTCACTGTGACCAAACCGGTTTCATTAGATCCAGATTAGCATCCGATAACGTTAGAAGATTACTACATATTATTACTGGTGCAACGGGCCTTGGGTCTCCGGCTGCTGTGCTCTCTTTGGATGCTATGAAGGCATTTGATAGGCTTGAGTGGCCCTATCTGTGGTCCGTGCTCGAGACAATGGGTTTTGGTGCCACGTTTATTGGGTTGGTTAAGGTATTGTATTGCAATCCAACAGCAATGGTGCTAACTGGTAAAATCTGCTCCTCACCGTTCACCATAAGCAAGGGATCTCGTCAGGGATGCCCTCTGAGTCCACTTCTATTTGCCCTCTCACTAGAGCCACTTGCGCAGACAATTCGGCAGTCCTCTCTGATCTCCCCAATATCAATTAATGGCACACAGCATCACATTAGCTTATATGCGGACGACATTTTATTATTTGTTGAGAATGCTGCTCAGTCGGTGACCCGCGTGCTTTCTATTTTTGACCAGTTTAGTGGCATTTCGGGCTATAAAATAAATTGGTCGAAATCTGCCCTTATGCCACTGAATGCGGCAATGAGATCAACCACCGTATCACCTTTGATTCCAATTGTGAAACAGTTCAAATATTTGGGTATAGATATTTTCCCCTCCCTGCAATCTATTATAAAACATAATTTTGAGAATACCCTCACAAAAATTTGCCTTGATTTAAACAGGTGGGCATCCCTACCCAATTCCCTTCAAGCTCGGGTGTCAATAATAAAAATGAATATCCTTCCCCGTGTCAATTTTGTCAGTTCGATGCTCCCCTTACCCCCCCCAACTAGATATTGGAATAAACTACACTCTGCCATCTCTAAATTTGTGTGGCATGGAAAGCGTCCCCGTCTCAAGCTGTCCTTGTTGCAGCGAGCTAAAGCCCATGGTGGCCTCTCGTTACCTAATTTCAAACTCTATCACTGGGCTTTCACTTTACGTCCTCTTCTTAAATGGTTCGACCCAGCAGCCAATGTGTCATGGCGAGAACTTGAGCAGAGTTTGGTTCATCCCCTTCAACTTAGGGACGTCTTATATTCTAATGTAACCACTGGTCAATCTAGGGCACGTTTTGGGCCTATAGTCTCCCAACTAGTAACTATATGGAGAGCTGCAGAGAAACTATGTAAGATCTCTTTAAAATGGAATCTGTTCTCTCCTGTATTCAATAATTATGGCCTTCTTTTAGGTGGACAGCCTATTAAGTTCCCGGGCTGGAGCTCTAGAGGGATTCACACATTGGGGGACTTGTTTGGTGGGAGTGGTTTGCGCACTTTTCAGGATTTATGTGAGAGTTTTAACTTACCTGGTACTTCTTTCTTTTTTTATTTGCAATTAAGATCGTCTATGAAAGCATATGGGGTCCCCTGGCAGGCTCCCCTTACAATACACCCCTTACATGAGGTAATCAGCAGCATCAGGTCATCTAGGGGTATGGTATCACTTTTATACTTGTATTTATTGAAATCCAGCTATGGACCCTTGGCAGTAGACGCAATGTGGAGGACTGATCTGCCGAATCTGGACCCAGAGTTCAGCTGGGAATCGGTCTGGTCAAACATCTCACTCACATCCAGGAACCCGGACCATCAACAGATCCATCTGAACTTTATTCACAGGACGTATCTGACTCCGCGCAGGCTTCATGCCATGAGGCTATTGAGCAGTCCCAACTGTACATTGTGCTCTTCAAATGCTCTGGGTACTTTCTTCCATATAATGTGGGAGTGTCCTGGGGTTATGCACTTTTGGTCTATGGTTGCAGCAGAACTCTCATCTCTTTTGTCAGTTGTCATCCCGCCATCTCCATCGGTGCTACTGCTGAACGATATATCCCAACTTCACTTGAGGGCTCCACAAAAACGTGTCTTTTTCTCTGGGCTGACAGCAGCTAAGAAGCTGCTGGCTTCGAGGTGGAAACCTCCTCACATGTTGTCGCTCCGCCAATGGGCTCTCACATTTTTAGACATTGTATACCTTGAATTGTCTACTGCGCGGTTACATGGTGCAAGGGAAGATAATGTTAATATGTGGTCTTGTATTGCTGAGAAGATTAAGGAGATGGTCTGATTTATCTACAGTATTGGCACAGA
This sequence comes from Merluccius productus, assembly GCA_027122695.1. Lineage (NCBI taxonomy): Eukaryota > Metazoa > Chordata > Actinopteri > Gadiformes > Merlucciidae > Merluccius > Merluccius productus. The sequence continues at coordinate 1,551 of JAOPJI010066959.1, read as the reverse complement.
ATCACCTGATTGTCTTTTGTACTTGATTGCTATTCTTGTTGGACCTGGGTGGGGGGAGGGGGGTTTGTTTTCCTTTTTCTTTCTGTTTATTTGGCAATGTTCAAACTGAGCATAATGTCTGACTGTTCATGCATCTCAGATTTTCAATTGCAATTTCAATAAAAAGAAAATATTTGATAAAAAAAAAAAGTTTAGGGTGTAAGGTTAGATGTAGTTAAGTTAGGGTGTAAAGTTAGATGTAGTTAAGTTTAGGGTGTAAAGTTAGATGTAGTTAGGTTAGGGTGTAAAGTTAGATGTAGTTAAGTTGGGGTGTAAAGTTAGATGTAGTTAAGTTAGGGTGTAAAGTTAGATGTAGTTAAGTTTAGGGTGTAAAGTTAGATGTAGTTAAGTTTAGGGTGTAAAGTTAGATGTAGTTAAGTTGGGGTGTAAAGTTAGATGTAGTTAAGTTTAGGGTGTAAAGTTAGATGCAGTTAAGTTAGGGTGTAAAGTTAGATGTAGTTAAGTTCAGGGCGTAAAGTTAGATGTAGTTAGGTTTAGGGTGTAAAGTTAGATGTAGTTAAGTTTATACATACTACTAGTAATAATAATAATAATACTGATGATCAGTATTGATACTAATCATCAGGTTAGACTGTTGATTGCTAGCAGTGTGCTAGCACGCTAGTTAAAGCTACTGCCAATGCAGACCAGATGGCTCTGTGATTGTAGTAAGGGTCAACAGCCCCCAGGTTAACTAATCAGCCAATCAGCACCAACCTTGTTTACGGCCCTGCATGATCGCCACTTCCTATTGGATGAGATTCTCATTGTCATCTGATCTGAATCTTGGAGCAGTGTGTGTGTGTGTCTGAGAGAACTGAAGCAGTGGTCCAAGTCTCTTAGTGTGTGTGTGACCTCAGAGCTGTTGCAAAACTGTTATGTCATCCGTTTCCATGGTGACCTCTGCCGCTACAGTAAACACGTGTGTTTTAATGAGCTCTATAAATGGATGGATGGATGAACAGATGGATGGATGATAACAGCATCTCCCCAGGCCAGACAGTGGATAGATTGTGATATCCCTTCTTCTCAGTAAAACCTAACAGATGTGTTTATAAAGCGACCTCCTCTCCATGTGCTTCTCCTCTCCGTACATCTGCTCTCTCAGCAACATGGACCTCTAGGAAGGTGTGAATGACATCTGACCTGTCCCATACCCAGCTTTTATAAGGGAAACACTCACTGGAAACATTCCTGGGATTCTTCCTGGATTGGTGGCTGTCAGTCCTCCCATCCCAGGAATCAGATTGAAGATGTTGGAGAACCTGAGGAGACGTTCATGTCTGAAGGAACCTGAGGAGACGCTCATGTCTGAAGGAACCTGAGGAGATGCTCATGTCTGAAGGAACCTGAGGAGACGCTCATGTCTGAAGGTACCCGAGGAGACGCTCATGTCTGAAGGAACCCGAGGAGACGCTCATGTCTGAAGGAACCTGAGGAGACGCTCATGTCTGAAGGAACCTGAGGAGACGCTCATGTCTGAAGGAACCTGAGGAGACGCTCATGTCTGAA
>JAOPJI010066904.1:0-22245 GCA_027122695.1 Merluccius productus | reverse complement strand
AAGAATAATGTAACCGATATTAAATTATTGATGAAAATACGTTAGTGGTGAAAACTCTAGGTTAGGTACCAAATAGAGCATATTTTTTAGAGACTAAAGGAACGTATTAATAAAAAATCAATAATAAAAAACAATACGTGAGGATCAGAAAACTCTGAGTGCGGTGCAATATAGATCATATTTTTTAGAGACTACAGGAACGTATTAATAAAAATTCACCAATAATGAACAATACGTGAGGATCAGAAAACTCTGAGTAGGTGCCGTATAAAATAGAGACTCTATGTGAGGTACCATATAGATGGAGTTTTGAACCACTAAAGAATAATGTAACCGATATTAAATTATTGATGAAAATACGTTAGTGGTGAAAACTCTAGGTTAGGTACCAAATAGATTGGAGTTTTTAGAGACTACAGGAAAATATGAGATAAGTTCACAAAGAAATATTAATAGATACCTTAGTATAACTTATTCTAGAGTCGTCACACTAACGCTTCAGGATAAACAATGTTTTTAGTTATGCCATTTGGGGCAAGCACATAAAGATTCCTTCTAGAACCCACCCGTGAAACAGCAACGTACAGTTGCCCGTGAGCAAAACACGACTCTTCCAGATGAATTCCAGCCACTTTGAACGTTTGGCCTTGTGACTTGTTTATCGTCATAGCGAAACATAGCTTCACTGGGAACTGAAGTCTTCTGAAATTGTATGTTGAATCAGACGGGATGATTGGAATTCGAGGAATATAAACACTCTCTCCTTTGGCACAGCCGGTCATAATTGTGGCTTCTATCAGATATGACATTAGCCGCTTGACAATTAACCGAGTGCCATTGCAGAGCCGTGGTGCATCCATGTTTCTCATAAGCATGATTGGTGCACCAACCTTCAGAATCAATTTATGTGATGGTACACCAGAGATCTCCAAACTATTCAAAAATTCAGTTGGGTAGTTCACACATTCTGAAGGGTCGACTGTCGTGTCGTAAGATTTGTATATCTTTTCTTCGCCCGGTAAAAGATCTATCATTTGTTTGTTGATGTTGTTGACGATTTGATTTGTGGGCGCAAGAATTCCCCGTTCACAGAGCCATTCTGCATCAGAAAAGTTAATTTGAAGATCCGGGAAAACTTTTCGTTTCAGCTCTTCGCCATTAACAACCAAATTCGATACTATCCCAATTGGTATTTTCCCGCTTCCGTCTGCACCAATTTTCCCTTCACCAATCTTTAAGATATTTGCCGCAAATACGCCTGATTCAGTATCATTGTCGAGATAAACCCTCATGTTGGTGGAGAGTTTTAACGTCCTCACTTTCGACCATAAAATCGACGATTTAAGGCAATATTTCACTTGGTCACCTCTGGTACCTCTCTGTATAACAGGTAGCGTCTGACGAAAGTCACCAGATAAAACCATTGTAATGCCACCAAACGGGACGTTGTTCTCTGTGACATCACGCAAGGTTCTATCCAATGCTTCCAGCGCAACTCTATTGGCCATCGTACACTCGTCCCAGATTATTGCTGAGCACCGTTTTAGTAGTTCGGAAGTACCACTTCCTCTGTTGATTCGACATATCGATGTGCCATCGTCAGATAACCTCAGCGGAAGCTTGAAAGTACTGTGAGCAGTTCTTCCACCAGGAAGCAACGTCGCAGCAATACCAGACGAAGCAACCGCTAACACGATCTTAGATTCTTTTCGCAGTTCAGCTAGAATCAGACGGATAACAAACGTTTTGCCAGTTCCACCGGGCGCATCCAAAAAGAAGATGTAATCGTCGTTACTGCGATGATAAACACTTGCCAAAATACAGTTGAACGCGTGTAGTTGATCGACCAATAGTTTGGGTTTATTCAGAGCCACGTATGCAGTCAGTTCGGTAATGTCATATCGAAACTCCCGCTGAATTTCAGTTGGAAGCTGATTTCCTAAACTTCTATCCAGCGGCGGAAATCCATACGTTTCAAGTTGCTCTCCACCCATGTCAAGCAATGCATTTTCAATATCGATAAGTGACATGTTGTAGATCACCGGGTTATATTCAATATGAACACCAACATTCTGCATCTGTATTCGATGACGATAGTCTTCCGAGATATCGTTTCTGAACTTCGTCCATAGATCATGTGGACAGTTCAGCTCACAACTTTTGATCAACAGAGCGAATAATCTCCGTAATTGACATGGAGAGTTGGTTAACACAGCTTCAGCAATAGTGTTAGTCCAGTGATTATCATCCTCTAGCATACCACGTTTCATGCATGCTTCCCTGTAGGTTGAACACATCAGCCCATCGACCGTTCTGAGGTCTTCAAATGATGTAGCACCTCTAACTTCATGCAGTAGCATTCTCAAATAGAAGCACTCTTGTTGATTCGGATGAATAGTGTAAACTCTACCCATAGTGTCATCAAACTTAACATCCGGATGTCCTTCGACGGGAATTCCTCTCCTTCGTCGGGTCCATTTGTTATTTTTCCAAGTGAAGTAGGATGGAACTTCGTTGTACAAAAGGGTCTGAGCGAATAAATCTTGCTGACATAATTTGAAGAATGCGGTCAATGTAGTGTCTTTGGGATTTTGAAGCTGATCCATTAGGGTTTCTTCTGTAAAGTATATCCTTTGGCCATTCTCCAAGTGGACACTTAAATGTTGAATTGCCGGATAACGATTATGGATATCAAACCCAAAGATCCTCCAGAAGGCTTCATTGCTACTGATATATCTTCCCATTTCATACATAGCAACTTCATCATTGTTGTTCACTTGGTTAAGGGAATACATCGCTGCGTCGGATCCTTTGTTGATATATTTGCAGACGTATTTGATGGATTTTACAGAGTTACAAAACTCGACGTTGATGTGGGCATTAAATATTTTCAACAGCAGTGGACAATAGGGGACAATCCAACGATTATCTATAATCACGCCGCCATTTCTTCGCTCATTAACCACAGCCTGGAATCCTCCATTCTCAGGTCGTCTTCGTTTGTATATTGGGTAACCATCTTCGTCAGTCTGAGTTTCTGCAATACATCTTTTAGGATATTTCTTGGCACATTTCCCATCCTTCATGCAAGGGCTGTTGGGGTTTATTGCACCACACGGACCATGAACCATCTGAGTTTTGACCGTCTCAAACAGAACGGGGTCTACAGTTGGGTCAGGTAGCTCTGCAGATATAAATTTATCAATATCAGAGGAATGTAACTTTTCCTTGAGCCAAACCAAAATGTGAGCGTGTGGCAACCCTCTTTTTTGCCACTCAACAGTATACATATGGCATTGTACCTCGCCGAATATTTTGAATTTATTAATGAGTTTCATCAGCGTTTTCAACTTTAGCTGGAATACTCGTGATGACAAATCATGTCTATCCTTCGAACTTTGGCCTGGAAATAGCTCCTCAGTAATCTCAGGCCATGAAGGGTTGCACGTGAACGTAATGAAAAGATCAGGACGTCCAAAACGGCGAACGAAGGTCATCGCATCTTGTGTCTTTTCGTGCATATAGCGCGGAGACCCAACATATGTTGACGGCAAAATACACAGTTGGCCACGGGTCGAATTATTACCATCATTAAGAGTATTGTCTCTTAAATGTACGTAACTATCAACACGGAGTTCTTTTTGGTGCGTGCGAATGTAACAAAGTCTTTCTGCCTCCATCTTAGCGAACATATCCACGGCGAATTGTAGAAACAACGCTTGAAATCGGTGGAGTAGGTTGTAATTTCTTTCTCGCATCATGAAATGATAGGAGTAAAAATCCTTACAACTGACTGTTTTATTTGATGCAACGCGAGGAATACCAAAATGATAGCCATCTTCTCCGTTAACATAGATGAGGGGGTATTGTAGAGCGTCGTATGAACGGTGCGTTTCGTTGATTCGTTGGAGTCTATTGTCTCTACTCCTCAGCACAATGTCTCTATTACCATGCTGTGTTTCCGACATGATGACAGCCACCTCATTGCATGTAGGTGCATTGAATCTCCTTTGGTGTTCTCCAGTAGGGCGTTTGTCGGCATCAATGACGATGTTGAAATCAATCGCACCATGCATATCAAGGGCACACTTGAAGCTATTTACGTAGCTGTTGCGTTGATGTAGCATATCTTGGAGAGACAATATGACATCATGCTTTAAGTCAGGATATAATCTGGTTCGGTTGCTAGCTTGAAGGTTGAAATCTTCAACGAAATATATTTGTAAAAATTTCGGTTCTTCATTCTGATCAGGTAGCAACGATCCAATTCTGTGGTAAATTTGCCCTTCCACTTTGAATGTAGGCATAAATCCTACTTCAGTAACAATTTTGGCTCCAAAGGAAGTCATCTGAAAAGCGCCGTTGTATTTTCTAGCATTTTTCAGGAAACTTTTGGATTCGGTTGTGTTACCGGCAAGCAAATTTTGTAGTAGTTCTGGTGGATGTGGAAATGTATCAAGTACAACTTTACCATCAGAACAGCACATACCAATTGTTTCGCCAATCCATTTTTTTGCCTGACAATGTTGACAAATTTTCACCATTTTTCCAATTGCCACATTTTTGTCTCCAGCATAATTTAGCCTTGGGTTATAATTTAGCGATGCTCTATTCCATATTTGATGAGTAACAGACACATCTCGCTGGTTTAATTCAACATGTTGCGCGTTGATTGGTTGCAGACATAAGTTTTCCGTTTCGGTTAAACGACGATGGGCTCGTTGGTTTGCTTCTACGGTCAAACGTGTTTGTCTCTGGGTAGGCAATTCAGTTGATCTATTTTGCGAATTTCGCTCTCTATTTTGCCTTGTTCTCTCAAGAGTCTGTTCAATAGTTTCTTGGGATCGAACGTTCTGTTGACGCACCGCATCGTCAAATCTTCTCTGAAGAGTTTGTTCAGCAGTTTCTTGGGATCTAATATTCTGTTGTCGTTGCGTATTTTGCTGTCTTCTCTGAAGAGTTTGTTCAACAGTTTCTTGGGATCTAACATTCTGCTGTCGTTGCATATTTTGTTGTCTTCTATTTTCTATTTGTTCTTCAACCTCGCGAGAACGTCGAATTCGCTGGTGCAACCTGTTTGCCTCCAATCGTAGTCTTCTTTCTTCTGACGTTTCTTGTAAACGTCGGTTGGCGTTTCTTGTTCTATTCATGTGCCTTCTGCGGTCTCTCTGTTGTTCAGTTTCCTGTTGTCTTCTTCTTGCTTGTATTATTCTTCTTGATTCTAGAAAAAAATTAATTTACAAAAAAATTTTGTGATAGTCACCATTATTGTTCGTCATATTTCACAAGTTAGCGCGTGATCAAATATGATAACGAACAAAGTTCATCCTATTCCCTTTATAAACTTACGTATGTTAATTAACCGCCTCTATTTTAATAACAGCTACAATTCTATCGTTTTAGTTTCGTAAATTAGCGCGCATGAGAATATTGTTTTCGTTATTTAGGTCAAATAATTTGCATATTTTGTAACGTTTTACTACTTACCACGAAAATGAACCTATTTAATATTGAGTGAATATGATCCTCAAGAAAATGGCGCTCCATTACTGAATATTAGTCATTCTATTACAAAGTGTTTTAATCGTTGTTTTATTTGATCCCTGAATTTTGTACTTTATGGGATAAAAAGAAGATTACGGATACATTCGCATAATTTATTTATTAAGCTGTGATTGTTTCCATGTTAACTACATATATGAGGAAAAATATCGTCCAAAAACCACGACAACAGAAATTTTGACAAAACGCACAACTTCGCTTAGTAAATGTCTATTTTACGAATAAATAAAACGCTGGAAATAAAATTTATGCCGATATCTCTCTAATAGTCAGCATCTAATTCCTGTTTATGCCCACGCGACATTATTACTTTCATTTTATCTTCATAAAGATTACCTAATATAAAGTAGTTCAACTTTAATACATCGTTGGATTAAAGCGATTGTTGGTAAACAAACAAAGCCACACACCCTAATAATCCTATGCTTATTATTGTAACAAACTTAAAAAAATCACCGAAAATACAGATTAATAATAATCAAAAAAGAGAAGAAAAGGCCAATGACATGGTAAAAATAAATGATGATGGAATAAATGCACAGAAAAATAGGTTTAGAATATGTTTCTTCAAATACTTCATTATATATGGGATTACCTTTCCTGTTTTATATATTTTTAGCGGTATATAGTGAAATCTACCTTGTAAATTATTTGCGCTGAAGATTAAGACGAAATCATTATGGCCGAGTCGCTGGAATCCAAAGTTCTACAAAAGATAAATAACCGAATTAAAATGCGGCGAAAAAAGCATCTATTGTACAAAAACAATAGAAGAAACCGTTATACGGCGAAAAGGCGTTATCGCCCATCTTATCCAAAAAACACATTAGTTATTGTTGTTATCCAACTGTGATAAATTTAATAAAATGTGGTTTTCTTGAAAAAATTATATGCTGCTTTACTCTCAATGAATTGTTGTCCTTTTCCCTTTTCAATGTAAATTTTACATAATTTGCGACTTTTATATAGATTACTTAATAGGCATGATGTTATTAATTATAGTCTTCTCATATCATATTTTGAATCAACTCTGGTTACTTGTTTATATCAAAGAATTATAACACTAAAATATATTTTTTAAACATGACTTTTTGAGGTCGGTTCTCTTTTTAATCTTTCCCTAACCATGTGGTTATGAGATGACTCAACGTTGAAATTAGCTAAAAAAGTGATAAGTATTTTTATACAAAACATCTCTTCGCGAACCTAATTATTAGCTCCACAGTATATATGTTTTTGTGTTAAATTATAACATTTTCATTGTAATACGTATACCTTCCATGAGTTTACTCTTTAAATTAGCAGTTATTCATCTATTGGCTACATACTGAAAGCGCTATATCAATTAAACACTAAAATAAAATATACATTTAATAACAAACCACAACTTCGCGCAAAAGAAACGTCTCATAATCAACAAATGTAATGTTTGACATTAAGCTTCTGGAGATAATTCTCTGGCACCATCTAATCTTGGTATACGCCCACGCTAAAATACTAAATTTGTTATATCTTTCTCATTTTAAGTAAAAAAACAGTGTAAAGTATTTATATTTTCAAATTATCAACATATCTTTACAGTACTACCAAAAAATGTTTTACAACTCTGTTATTTAAGGGAAAAATGTTTACGCACATGCGCACTCGGGGGTACACACAGACATATGGACACTCCTCCTTTATATATATAGTAGATAGTAGATAGATATCGAGTTAATGTGGTGTGATTTTTTAAATACTTTACACAATTATCTAGAATAGATTCTATCGAAATTAAGCTAAATAATAACAAACGAAAGTTTTTATGGAATATCCAAAAACATACCACTAGCTGCACCTTCTATAATACCGGGTAGATCAAGCAACTGAATCTTAGCGCCATTATACTACAAGACAATAACACCAATAAACATTCACAAACTCACTTCCAAATTCCCAGGAATACAGGTAAGTGTTGTGAATTCGTATGCAGCAACTTCGCTTGCTGTTCCGGTCAATAATGTTAACAACGTCGACTTACCGACAGACGGAAAGCCGATAAGTACAACTCTGGCGTTTCCACTTTTTAATACCTCGAACCCCTCTCCCTGCCATCAAACAATCAATTAACTACAACAATATAATACATACTTTTGCAGAATTTTTTGGTGGTGCCAACAATTCACTTCTCAAACGAGCAAGTTTGGCTTTCAAAAGCCCCAAGTGATGCTCCGTGGCTAAATGGTACGTGAACAAATATAATTTTACGATAAATACCTTTGTTTTTTTGGGTTCTAGCCATTTCATTTTCAATCTCTGCTATTTTTTCTGAAAGCCCCATTATATTCCAACTGCACTATCAAGACTACTTATTGCTTGCTCACGCAACACAACTTGACAGATACTAGAGCAGTTAACTGATACAGTTAGTTGAACTAACAAAACGTTGGATATGTTTGTTTTTTCATTTGTTAACATATTTAGGTAATTTAATTTAAATAATCTATTATTTTCAAGTTGGTGTGGTGAAGATGGTGCATTTACAATTCAAAATCCGTCAAATTTATATAAAAACTTATGTATTTTCTGTATGGAAAATATCATGTATTATAAATGCAACACAACGATATCGTGATTTTTTAAGCACCATTGTTTGAGTGTAAAGTCAAACATTTGAAATCAAAGTTGAACTTTTACAAGCCAAGCAAAATCTGAATTTCGAAGAGTAAAAATATAAATGCAGAGAAATAATATTGAAGTCAACAAATAATCTTAAGAATAACATTTGAAATAATTAAAACAATTATGTAATACTAGCGCTAAATCACTGGCGTTGCCCAGTTACAGTTAAATTAATTTCTCAATTAGTTGGTTGATTTTAAAAATGAAAACAGGAACTTATTCAATAGCGCTTAAATATATTCAAAACCTTTCAAAACTTCGGCTATTAAAACCTGAAAAACTTATAATACACAACGAATAATTTATCAAAAACAGTGCAAATATAGACATTTAGTTCAAACACGTAATTCAGCTGGAAAATATAGAATTTTGGGCAGAGAATCATATGAAAAATAAGGTTAATCTCGATTTTAATCCAAATCCCGATTTTAAATGCTTCATATCTCTGAAACTAAAGGGGCTGTAAAATTTCTAAGTAGCACATTAAGTACGTCGTAAAGATTTCTTTTTAAATATATAATTTACACACATTAAAAACTCGTAAATAATGAGAACAGGGTTTGTACATGCGTACTCATGTGTACACACGGATACTACTCTTTTATACCTAGTAGATAGTAGATATAATAGATTAAGAACCGAAGTTAGTCCATTTCTCGCGACGTTACACAGTGTAACACTTTTCCACGATGAAAGTCTTGAATTGTTGGTAGTAGAGTTTGCAAATTATTTTATTTACTGTTAAATAATTTATAATATTCAAATTCGATAATTTATCTACAAATTTTTTAACATGTTTGACGTAACAAAACACAAAAATCTATAATTCAAACTAAACAAAAATATTTTAAATATAGAATAGGATCAATTATTTTATATTGGATTTTTTCGGAAATAACTTTTTAAGAAGCTCAACACATTGACGGCGTCTGAAGACAAGTTACAGCAAACGTTTGTTGTGAATGAATCACCTGCTAAAATACTCCTTCAACTCACAACTTGGCGGCTTTACAGTTTTAACCCCTTATATCAGCGTTGCCAACCCAAATCGGACATTGCGCTAATTTTTTGCCGGACAAAATCGGACAAATTTTTAAAAATACACTAAAATCATTTTAATTGTACATATTAATGTTATGAAAATCTAACATAGATTCAGAGACATCGAAATCATGACAGCATTTTCCAGACGTGTTGAAATACTCTTTGATCCGTATTACTGTGTCCATAGTTGACAGCATTCTATTTCTTCTATTAGTTTTAAAAGCTCCAGCAGAAAATATTCTCTCAGCAGATGCGTTGCTCAATGATACCAAAAGTAGAGAAAGACAATATTTTCCGATGGAGCGAAATTGATCATGCTGGTAGACAATGCTCCAAAATTCAGTTGCAGATAACAGTTATATCCTCACATCCAAAAAGTTCAGTCCAATTTATTTCGTTCAATGAACAGTATTCTTGTTCGGTACTAGATGTTTTGAATGCATTTTCGTGAAATGTGTGAAAGACTGGTTTAAGATTTGGGTCAAATATAAATAATGGCTGAAGAAAAATTATTTTTTATATTTTTTCAAAAGAATTTTCAGTTCTTAGTATTAATTCAGAAAACAATCTCTTCAAATAACTTTTTTATTTTATCTTTGCTTCAACTGTGTGACTTAACTGGAGAAATTTATATCCATAATCAACGTCTTCTATGTCGCGAGGTAGTTTTAAGTTGTTGAAGAGCCTTGTTTCAAATGATGTTACCATTAAATTTATTTCTTCTGCAGCGGTTATAGGATAAATATATTCCATTTGAAATAGTTTATTCTTATCTTCCAAAGCATTGCAATAGGTAATACAAAAATAAAGAGCTGTCTGTACTCAACGTTGTTAAGAAAATCTAGATTGATTTTCCATATTTCTTGAAATGAGCGCTGGGGTTTTAAGTTTGTCAAACCTTTTTGGGAAAAAGAAACCATTTCAAATACAGAACACAAAAAATCGGACAAAAAGGTCAAAATCGGTCATCGACAAAAAAATCGGACAATTTTGGGTAATTTGTCCGAAATCGGACATCATTGGCAACGCTGTACGTAAAATTGGACGTGATCAATTTCACGCAATTTTTTCATGGTCTCAAAGGGATTACGTAAAACTGGTCACTGACTGTAGTTAGTTTTTCCACAAATAACAAATTTACCCTAGTTTTTTCATTTGTAATGGCGTGCTCGCATATTTATGATTTTCTGTGTTTATAATTATTGAACCAAATTGACGGAATTCTATTTATTTTGATAAACTATTAATCATTTTTTATTGAAAATTATTAAAACTGGGTTTTTTAAGTTAATATCATAAAAAATTAGACGACCAATCTTGTTGATTTTCAAACTTAAAGCATTACTACGTAATGAAAAATTACACTTTCTTACAATTACACATTAAAAAGTAACATAATAGCTTTATTTAGTTTATAAATTTTGTTAACATACTCTCATTTCGTATATTAGAAAATATTTGAGGTTTTCTTTTATAAATGTATTTGAACAATTTTTAGTTATTAATTGCATAAATTCTCGATTATTTTGTGTATAAGTACTTGATAAAAAAATTAAAAGATACATATTTATGTTGCATTTTATTTCTAACATCTATAAAAAACATTGAAATTATGAAAAACACTATAAATGAAATGTTGAAACGTAAAATACTAATCTATTTATAGTCAATTTTATTTAGTCCTATTTGTAAAAACCTCAATTTTGCAAATATTATGTTAGCAGATTTACTTGGATGTGCTTTTTACTGAGTTTTGTTCGTTATAGGACAAATGTAATATTACACATATTTTCAGTGAGTTTTTTTATATTCGAGGCTGTGCCTAAGTTAGCTTCATATCGAATAACGCAAATATATATTTTTACGTAAATACACAAGTTGTGTGAAGCTTTAACTCCATCTTAATTGTATTCTTAAGTATGCGACGATTCAATGTTGAAATTAACTAAAAAGCTGATTGGTAGTTTTATACAAAACATCTATAAGCTAATAAAATTATTAGCTCTAGTGTATATAGTTTTCGACGTCAAATTAAAACCTTTCCGTTGTGTTATGTATAAAATATATAAATTATTGAAAATTTTATTTTATAAAGGATTCCAAAACCTAATTCATCCATATATTTCATTGTCATGCTACTAATAAGGTGAGCAATTTCGGAACATCTCTATAAAAAGATAAATTTTCAATTAACATTGATATATTTTTAAAAACACTCTATATTCAAAACTATTATTCATATTGTAATGTAATATTTAAAACTTAATTAAATGTATTGGTGACAATAACTCTGCAATAAACACCGTTTCATTGTTAATTCGGTCCTCGACGCCACATTAAATCACTTATATCATTCGTTATAGTTAGTGTACACAATTTAGTTTTGGTAGGAATAAATATTATTGTAAGTAGTCTAAAACAGTGTTAACTCTACTTTATAAAATTAAGTAAATCAAGTAAAAACATTGGCGCGTGTGTCCTCGTGTGTACACACGGACACTACGACTTTATATAGATAAAGATTATTTGATTTTGGAGTAAACTCTTTCGGGCACATGGAACAGTGTGTATCTGATATTCAAATTTAATTGAAAGAAAACAAATAGATGTATATATTGTGCCAAAGCGTTGCTGTTTTTTAGTTTTGGCATGATCATAATTTTTAGTAAATACAAGCCACAAAAAGATAAATGACGTCTATGAAAATTGGGCGTTAATAGAATTTTAAATTATCGTTTTTTATGATTGAATAAGCAAATTTAATGGACAAAATTAAAAACTGAAATAATTGATCATTACATAAATATTACGCGAATTCAAACTAATAATTGTAAATATTTTATAGATACTGTAAGATTTTTTGGTATTATAATTGATTTTATTTTTGATAAAATTTAATATAGAAAATTTAATAAACTGAATAACAATTAATAGTATAATTTTGTCGTTATCTCTCCTTGTTATTATTTAAATTGTGGTTATGAATATAATGATTGGTTAGATAATGAAATTAAAAATTTGGTCACTAAGTAATAGTATATTTTAATTGGTTCAGTTTGAATGGATGGTTAAAATATTATTTGTCGTTCCTTTATTTACAACTTCACTACAATATTTTTTTAAAACATAAAGTTAATATCTGATATTAATAGAAGCCAACTGCTATTAGTTAAAGTGTGGGGCCAAATGGCTAACCAACCACATTTCTTTCCTTCAGTCATTAGTTAATTTATTCAGCCATTTAAAATAAAAATTGTATTAACTATACATTTTTTATTGGGTAACATGGATGCCTATATCACATTAGATATTTTAATTCTATCGAAACTTCGGGTGAAGGCGCGATAAAACAAATATTAAAAAACAGTCGAAAAGTTGACAATAAATTTCAAAAAATAAAAGCGCCAGAGAAAAAAACCCAAAGTATAATACACAATAAAAAGTGGCAACTAAAAGAAAGTGCTAGTGGAACGCGGCCCAACCGCAGAACATCTGACTGAGGTTTTTGGGGTCGGTGGCTTCGTTGATCAGTTGGTTAACTTGGCCGGATACATTGAGAGGGATCTGGAACTTGGACTGGTTGCTGAATCCGAGCAATCGTTTTTCGATTTGATCGAGTATTTTCTGGGCGTCTTCGTTGCGATCGCCGGACTTTTTTGATTTTTGGTTGGATCGAGTGGCCTAAGACAAAAGAATGAGTTACCACCACCATACAAATCATGTTTTAATTGGCATTAAGCACAACACTCAAAGAGGAGAACAACGCTACCTTGGTCCACTCCACCAACGGATCGTAGAGAAAGGTCTTGAGCACAGTGATCAAGGAATCCTTGTGAGTTCTCATCAAACCAAGTACAATGACAGAGCAGGACCGGAACGCCCCTTCATAGCCCAGCACGCCCATAGCATTGGTCATGTTGTGCGTGAGTCTGAAGGGCACTCGTTCAGGCCAAGCGAAGAGTTCACCTTTATTGAACAAGCAGTTGAAGTCCACGTGCATCACTGCGCCGCTGCTCAACTGCACCAGGATGTTTTCGCCGTGTCTGTCTCCCAAGCCCAAAATAAAGCCGACCATGGACATCACAGCGCAAGACTTTGAAAAGTTTTCCCTTGCCATGTACCACAGCGCGTGGTCTTGGAATGTGTCATGGAACCATTCGGATAGAACAGCGGGATGGTTTTTCAGCAGCACGTTGGTGAACAAGTGCAACAATCGGTCGGAGTCTTTGCTGGTCTCATCGAACAATTTTCGTATTTCGTTGGGTTTCATATGGGCGGGTTGTTGTTTGTAGATGTCGCATATGAGCGTGCGTATGCAGGAGGTGCCCTCGACCCACTCAATCAGACCGGATTCATCGTTAAGCGGCACAACAGCGTACAGTTTGATGTGGAGTTGTCTGCGGTGAGACTCTTCATTTTCGTTGAGGAACTTGTTGACCAACGCGTTGAACTCCATCAGTCGGAAATCTCGACGCAAGTCATCCTTGGGTTTGCACATCATGCCGTAGACGACACCATTGTTGCCGATAATGCGAATTTTCTTGGGTCGTTGCAACGAAGGCAGAACAGCAATTTGGTCTTCAATCGAAGCTATGGTGACGAACGACTCGGTCGCTAACACCTCCAACGAAGATTGGTTCATGCTGGAAAAGTCCAGGTTGGACAAAATGGGCACAGAAATTTTGCTGAAATTGGCGCTGTTGATCATTTTTTTGAGTTGCGGGAAATCCTTGGTCACAGTCAACTTGGACTTGTCGGACTTTTTGTCGCAAATAACAATTAGCTTTTCCGACAGCCCAATCACGTCAGTGACAAATTTCGAGTGTTGCGGGTTGCTTTTGATGGTCAAGTCAAACACTTCTCTGCATCGCGATGACCTTGTTTTGATGCCACTATTGGCCACACCCACCAGATACCACACAGTGTGTTGGGGGTAGGTGGCCAGCAGGAAGCTCAGCAGGTTCAGCAGTGCTTTCCATACCGATTTGTTTTGGTGGCAAATGCGCGATATGAGTTGAGAGAGGGAGTTCAAAAACACATGCGACGGCAGCGACTTGTACAACGCAGTGACTTTGGCGCACAACTCATTCACCTTGGAGGTGAGTTTCGACTCGTCAAAAGTGCCGTCGCTCAGTGTGGGTGACTCGGGCGTCGACTTGTCCAGCGCCCGCTTGTTGTTGGAGTCCATCACCATTGTTTCAAAATCCATCCAAAGAATTATGAGTCGCGGCAACGACAAATGGAGGTACTTGGAGCCGTATTTCAACGAAGTGCCGTAGTGGTTGATTATGCTGACGGCGCCAGACGCCAAGTAGTTGGCATATTTGTCGTCGTCCACCGTGGATGCGATGAGCTTTTCGTAGTAGTTGGCAATCATGAAATAGGCTTTCTCGTAGTGACAATTGAGTTTGACGACATTGGTGTAGTTTTTGAGAATGTCCTGCGGAGCAGAGTGGGACGTTTTCTCGGATAACGAGCACAATTTGAGGGACACTTTGGAGTGGAGGCGGTTGTTGGTCTGGGGGAAGTTGAGAGCATCGCCGTAGTTTTTGAGGTAGCTTTGCAACACACCGATAGCTTCGTGGTAGTCGCCACGAGCTTCGTAGTACTTGGTGCGTTCGTAGGCCAACTCGAGCGAGTTGTTCATGTGTTGAGAGTGTTTGAGGTAGGTGTTGCAGGTGTCGAGCATTTTGGATTTGCGGGCGATGCGAGCACAATCGAGGTAGTTGTGTGCAATCTCCTCGGGGTCTTTTAGGAACAGCCGTTGCAGGGCCAGCAAGGGTTCTCTGAAGAGGTAGGATCGGTGGGTGATGTTCAGCCGTTGGTTGGTGATATTTTGCAGGTGTCTCTCAGCGGCAACATTGTTCTTCAAGAGCGCACTGCTCGTGACATTTTGGGGCTGGGTTGAACGTAAAATGTCTGACACTGTCAACACCTTGCGAGCCTTTTTGCTGCAGAGGTCCAAATCTCGATGCGATTGCAAAAGCATGTGTTCCAAGTCGAAGAGTAAGTGTAGTCGAAGGAAAATGGAACAGTTCCGGTTGAACCAGTCACCTTCAGTGTTCAGAGTTTGGAGTTTCTGCGCCTCAACATTGTACGCTCGGTCCAAATTTAAATAAAACCCTTCAAATTGGTTGTTTTCTAGAGATTGGATGCTTTTGACGAAGGCCAAATTGTTTGAGGTGGCCAAAAATGTGTTTTCGTTTTGCTCACTAACAAAGTTATCATTTTGGCAGATGTGGTGTTGGAAAACTGTTTGGGAGTCTCTCACAATACCGTCGATGCTGTCCCACGAGGCGAGACGCCACACAGCGTCGAGTTTGAGGTCGAAAAAGTCGGTGAATTGACGACTGAGAACACTGCTGTCGTTCGAGGTGTTTTTTGGTGTTTCGTAATTGATCACAGTGCGAGGTTGGTAGAGGTTCAAAAAGTTTTTTAAAATTCCACACTCAAGATTGATAATAACCGAATTGCTATTACACGCATCAAATTTATTGGGATGTTCATTAGCAACTAGGTTGTTGGAGTGGGCGCTTTTCGATATGGCATTACTCAACGCCACTTCCTCCCACACTATCGCGTCATGGTAACTTTTCTTCAGCTCTAATTCAGATATTCGAGAGGCTGCATTATTGACATAGCACTTCAACGCCGAAACTCCGCATATGTTGTCGACATCAGCGAGAGAGGTGTAGATGTGGTGCAGTAGGTCGGCATGTTGAGGAGTGAGTGCGCCTCCTTGACAACTCAAGTCGTGTTCGATGTATCTGAGTGCTCGGACGTACGACTTGCACTGCAACGACGCTTTGCACAACTCGATCCAAGGAAAGTGGGTTAGAAAAGTTTCCAATCGTGAAACCACATTAATATTGAGCGAGTTGGATTGGTTCAAGTGCGAGGGTGCGACTTTCTGAAAATGACGTAGTCGTTCGTATATGAAGTCAATGCAATCGAACAGCACTTGCATGCAGCCAAAGAGCAGGTCGTTGGCGTCGTTTTGAGGACGATCCAGCGCCACGAACTTATGCAGTATGGTTTGAAATTCGAAGACACACTTTGAGCAGGTGTCATTATCACTCACCGAGTTAGTAGTTGAATTGAAACTGGTTAAATTTTCAGATGATGAGAACGACGGCGACAACGTTGATACTAACACTTGGTAGAGGGTGTGCGGCAGAAGTGTCCTCGAGACGACGTGATCCTGACTGATGATGGTGATGCACGCTTTGAGAATGCCAATTCGTTTGAAGGACGGCGAGTCGAGATCGACGCAGGGCAGCAACGACATAAGATAAGAAGCCCACAGTGTGACCCACTCGTTGCAGTTGGACACTCTGTCGCAGTTCAGCACCGGCAGTTTCACATTGGAGATGTATTTGAGCGTCATTTTGGTGCGGTAGCGCGAGTAGAGGTGCGAGCGGAGAATGTGGCGCGTTTCTTCGTCAAAAAGCATCCATCTCTGGTACTTGAGCACACTTTTGGGGTCGTCGCTACAGTCGTAGAACTTGAGCACTTCTTGGATGGCGTAGGAGGCGCAGTCTTGTTGACGCGAATCCACACAACTCACGAACGACTTGCACAACTCCTTCAGCAGCTCAAAGCAGAAGGTGAGGTCGTCACCCGCGGGCGAAATTTGGTAGTCCTTTTTCAGCTGGACCATCGAGGTCTGCAGCATTCCTTCAAGCAGCATCGGGTCGATCGTCCCCATGGTTGCAAAAAACCTGCACGACTCCGCTCCAATTGGGGACTGTTTGTTCTGGCAGCAGAGCACCACCTTGGCGATGATGTCGGCCAACTGTTGGTTTCCACAACCACTGTTCAAGTAGGCCACGAAAGTGGCGTAGTTGTGTCGGATGTAGTCAGTGGTGTCCAGTAGAGCGATAGATTGGAGTTCGAAGTCGTCGCTGCTCATCGCCATCAGTAGTCTGCTGAGAACGAGTTCGTACATGGTTTTGTGAAGGTGTGCGTCGGATAACGTGTTGTTTTTTAGTTGTTCTTTCCAAATGGCGACGATGTGCTCGGTCATGATGTCGAAGTTGTTCTCTACAAGTGAGTGAGTTAGCAATCAAAATGTACGTTAAACAGTTAACCTGAAGCGCCACTCAACACACAACAATCAACTAGAATAACTCACCGTTTATAGAGTTGTTCTGTTTAGTCAGACAACCATCTCCTCCTCCTCCACCAGCTGGTATGGCTATCAAAGAGAGACAGTGCTGTGGATGGTCGGCAAACTTGTCAAACAAGATCATTTGATGGATTTCGCACACTTGGTCCGGGTAGTTGTCGTACAGCTGCAGTAGACCACTGGATATGTGCGGTAGAATGGCCACACAGCTGTCCACGGAAAGAATCTGCACGAACGACCTCCACAGCCAGCACGTATGCAGTCCCAATTGCTCGACGTCCTTGTACTTGGCGGTGGCCGACTTCACCAACGCCAGCAACTTGTGCAACACCTTCTTGATGTGACTCTCGCCCAACAACTCAATCAAGTCTGCCAAACTCTTAATGGCCAGTCGCAATTCCATGTAGTTGCCGTGCGACAGGAGATTGTTGAAGAAGGCCACCAGGCCGTAAAGTCGCATCGACAGGTATTCTTTGATGGCGGCCGTGCTGTTGTCGTGACTCGGCTCCATGGAGAGAATGATGGCGATGGCCATCATGATGGGTGTGCGGTCGACACACAAGTACATCAGCAGATGAATGATGACGTTGTGCATGTCGTGGGGCAGCACCAGCGAGTCCAGCTCCAGTTGGTTTTTGGTGATGCGTCTGATGAAGGCGGACGATTGCTCCAGTTCCTCGCCGTTGCAGTGCAGGAAGAGGTAGCTGTAGATGTGTTTGGCCGACTTGCACAGCATTTCGTTCACGTTGCAGCTGCAGTAGTCGGCGATGACACCCAGTAACTCCAGCGCCTCTTCATTGGCCATGTGCACCAACAGAGATATGGTCTCGTTGATGAAGATAGCGTAGAGCGAGTGTTTGTTGTAGGGGTTGAACAGTCGATCGAGTATGTAGATGACTTTCCTGATGACGTCGTTCATGTTGCTGCTCAACTTGTTCTGCAGCGCGAACTTCACGACCATCACGTTGATCTGCAGACTGTACTTGGTGTAGATGTCAAAGGTGTTGCTGTAGTCGTTGGTCTCATCATTGGCCATGCACTGCACGGTGTGAGCTACACTCCCTAAGCAGCTTTTGCTGTCGTGCAGCAGGGCGATTTTCACCAGCCACATCAGTACTTGCTCTTCCAGAAGGTTCGTGGTCGCATTGTCATTCGATTCCACATCAACTTTCTCGCGCCCACTTTCGTTTGAAAGCGCTATTATTAGTGAGTGCAGAAAATGCACGCACTTCATGCAATTGGTTTCGTTGCTCGAATTCAACTGGTTCTTGTGTGACAAGCGTGCATGCACAATGTCGTCTATCAAACTGCTGGCTCTGCTGTAGTAGTTGCTGTGGGTGATTGTGGACAACAGCAGTTGGATTATTACTGAGTTGGGCAGCGTCTGTTGTCGGTTCCAGTCTACACACTTGAGGTGCACGAACGCTGTCTCCACGGTCACCGTGATGTTTCTTGCATTGTCGCAATTGATATTATTCGAGTTTTGATTAACTAACATCTCCGTCACATACAGCAGATAACACTCTTGCAGTGCGTCTCGGTACTCAGTCTCATTCGTGACCAAGGAGTGGATGTGGCTGATCACTTTGTAGAAGCATTCCAACACCACATCGTCATCAATTAAATTAGCACTCAAATTAGTCATTGAAAATGCGCCAACTGCATCAACCATGTGCCACACAGTCTCATTACTCACCATCCCATCACAACTGCTAATTCCACTGGAACGAGTGGAAAGGAAAGCCGAGCATTTGGCATGGAAGTTGATCATCTCTCTGTAGAGCGCAGCTAGACGCAAAAAGTCAACCGTGATCAACTTGAAAAGCTTGTCCAGGAAGTGTTGTTCGAGAAATTGGTGTGTAATCACGAGTGTCGGAATGTTGCACTTGGACAGAAAAGTCAACAATCTCAATATCAGCAGCGCAGTTTTGTTGTTCAAACAAGAGCAATTGAACAGCGCATTCAACACAACAATTAACAGTTCCTTTGAAAACGATTGAATGGGCACAAAAAGCACACTCGTGAGAGCGCATTCGACGGCGTAGGGTGAGTCGAACTTTTGCACGTAGTTGAGTAGATTGATTATGGTAGTAGAGGAGGACTCTGAAACACGCTGATTCCGGCCTAACTTGCTCATAACGCAGATATTGAGCCAGTATACAATCAAGAGTTGTTCTATCATCGGCACGGTACTGGCAGAGTGGGAAAGAATCAGGTGTTCGGAGAGTTTGGTGGTGCATTTTTTCAGGTCGCATTTGACTCTTCGGTTCAATTGTGAGTTTATCGACGTAGTTGAGTGGGTTTCGACACTCTGAGAGATTTCGTTACACAGTCCAGCTACACTTAGCACGTCGGTGACATCGCAACTCTGGCTGGGAGAATCGTGCCCATTTGGCTCCTTTGTTGCGGCACAACTTAACAAGAGAGTTAAGGTTAGAGACCTTGCCATGGTAACAAATGGAGCATGGTCCGTTGAACGACAGAATTTTATCAACGTCGGCGACACGGTCAAAAACAAACGCACCAACTCGTCCATCAGTGCACACGAACGGTCGGAAGTTGCGAACTGTAGGAATAGATCGTTTAGATTGTCGAACAGCAACGTCATTCTATTGCAGTACAATTGGACACTCTCCACTTGGTCGAAGTGAACTACCACACTTGCCACATGCCGACAAACGTCCTTCCATAACGACTCGCAGCACATTTCGTCTTCACCACTGTTCTTCAACAGTCGGAGAGTGTATTCAACAAAGCTACACACAATAGACACCGCACAGTCTATAAATTGAGGACGCGTTTTGCAACAAAATGGCAACTTCAAAGAAACGCACTTTAATATGGTTACTTTGGTGAGAAAGGTGGAGTTGGCGAAACAACGACAGAGAAAAGCGTCGTTTACGTCGATCAACTCGAGATAGATTGGTTCCACTTCGAATATGGTCACTAGTTGAACGACCACAACCTCAAGTACCGCCAGTTGCTCTTCTAATCGTTCGACGACCATTTCGTGTGGCGATTCTACGGTGTTTTCGCAACTCAACGACGTTTCACTGGCAACGATGCACGACTCTATGGATGGCCAGCCAATGGTCAAACTGTAGCAGCGTTTGTACGTGTTAATTGATGTGGTATTGTTGTTGGATAGTGGAGGTCGTTGCGTTTCTATTTCATTCACCAAGTCACACATCATCAAATACAACAACCACGCCCACTGTTGGAGCAGTGCGAAATGCTTCTTTCGAAATGCCACAAAGTACTTTTTGAACACGCCGTACAACGTGGGCACAAACGCGTCGCTTTTGGACTGGTGCAACGGAAAGTACTTCCTTATTTCGAGAAAGTGACGCAGGAACCACAACACCGCCAAATTGTCGAGGTTTCTGGCGGAGTCATTAGTGGAAGGCCCGTTCGCACCAGTTTGCACTTGCGACACCTCTTTAAACATCAACTCTGGGAATGAGTCCACACAGTGGTCGAAAAACTGCAGGATCGCCGTGTGTTCATTGACACTCTGGTCAGAGGGCTCCGTGACAACTCTTTGGGTGTGCTCCGCTTTGACGTATTGGGTCCATTTTCTCACCGCTTCTATGATGGTCGAGAGGGACACTTCCGTTTGCGACATGGTTTAGTGCATGCGCGCCATTGCATCCTTTTATCGCGGCTTGATACATTTAACTGGAATTTGAGCGAGTTCGCCACCACACTCATAAGTTTACATAGGTGTGCGCCATTTTATTTATTTTAAATTCGATTTTAAGGGTCGAGTGTGCTCTCCAACGAGCAGCAAAGTCGAAAAATGAGTTCTAGGTAAATGTGCCAAATGTAATAACTTTGAAATGGGTGGGTTCGCATCGTTACAAAACGTCCCTTTTTCAAGTGGTCATAGGATGCGCTGATACTCGCTTTGCGTCATTTTTTGCAAACAAGACAGTTGAATGAACTTGAATAATTATCGTCGATATTGAAATAAATGATTATTGATGAATTCTACCAACTGCTGAGTTTATTATTCTAACCTTAATAAATAATTAACTTTGATTGGGAAATCGCTGCTATTTTGTATTATAATCGGATTATATTTTCGAAAGACCGCCAAAAACTAACGCGTTTTGACGTAGTAATTACTATTTGATTAAATATACCTACAAGTAAAAATTCTATCTATGTTTCCATTACATTAGTAGTGGTGTCTCGTGTGTTTGTGTAAGATAAATAATTGTCGCACATGCGTACTTGGGCCCACATGGACATCGTTCTATTTTTATTCATAGACAAATTGTAAAAGTCGTCAGTGGCACTAAATCCAGTATTGCATTGAAAGCACAAATGAACGATTAAATATAGATGAGGCGCGATTAAAGCAAAGCTGCATAATTCACACGTCCCTAGCTATTTAGGTTGACCTCTAGTACCAGTGAAATTTTTTTATTAGGTAATGGTGCCAAGGGTAATTATTTGTTCACCGATATTTCACCAATGGACCCTAAACAAGAATTACTTCACAACAATAATAATCTTTCTTATCTACTATATATATAAAAGAGTAGTGTCCGTGTGTCACGCATCAGTACGCATGTGCAAACTATGTTCTCAATATTTAAGCGTTTTTAGTGTGTGTAAATTATAAGCGTAAAAAGAACTCTTAACAACGTACTTTATGAGTTACTTAGAAATTTTACAGCCCTTTTAGTTTTAGAGATATGGCCTATTTAAAATCGTTATTTGGATTAAAATAGAGATTAACCTTATTTTTCATATGATTCTTTCCCAAAAATTCCATTATTTTTCAACTGAATTATGTGTTTTAACTTAATTTCTATATTTAAACTGTTTTTAATGAATTGTTC
>JAOPJI010066891.1:0-11074 GCA_027122695.1 Merluccius productus | reverse complement strand
AATAGACAATTTTTCTAAGTAATTGCCGAATATTTAACACGGTTAAATTGCATTACAACATCGCTTGGGGTCAGATTTACCCCAGAGACGCTCGGAAGGTTAAACCTCACAAGCAAAGCCGAGTTAGCGCTAACTTTGCCATAACTATAACTTTCTCCACCAACTGAAATGTCTCGACGTGCAAAAATTAGCCTGCGCACGCTTGTTGGGTTTTGCGTGATTTCAAGATCAACGCCAGCTTGAAACATCAATATGTTTGCCGGAATTTAGTGTTATTATAAGGGATGAGAACTTTAATATGCCAATAATGCAACATTTTACGACACCTATCAAAGTTAATCCACCAACAACTCACTCTACCTTGATGAAACAACTGAATGCCTATTAATATTGGCACAAATACCCTTTTCACATTTCTCACAATAACTACATAAGGAATCAAAAGTTGGTCAACGTTGGGTGGTACAGTTAGAATGTAGTAGGATCAATTTTAAATACTAGTGCGCGTGCTTTGTTTATTGTGGGTATACCAAATAGGCGTCATCTTTGTTAAATGTTCAGGGTTTGATTTGTTGTGGGTGGTAAAATTTTATTATTTACCACAAGCGACGCATGCGTATTCCGTTAAATTGCAAAACTGCTGATCCAACGTAATGGAAGGCCCCTTCGATTACGTTATTCTTGGAACAGGTATAATTCATTGAGCTATATTAATGCTGAAACTAATGTTGATATTGGATAACCATAAAGGCTTGAAAAATGCAATTCTCTCGGCAGGGCTGGCTCAGCGAAAAAAAAGCGTCTATCACATTGACAGGTATTTCGATGTATCACAAATCGACGTATAAAAATAAAAAGCCAGCCAACGTATGGTAGCTACTGGATATCCCTTACTTTTGAAGAGATAATAGAACTGGAGAAAAATCCTAAAAAGTTTGGGGAGGAATGTTTTTCAAATTTTGAGTTTTTAGACAATTTAAGGTAACTTTGAGCGGTGGTATTTGGAATAATTAGACACTGTAGTAGCAATTCAGTTGTGGATGGTTCATCAAACGATGCAGCCGAAAATATATTAGCTCAACAGAAATGTGTGCAACAACCGGCAACCTTGACATTGAGCGATATGATACGATTGTCGAATAAATTTAAATTTGATTTACTTCCAAAAATATTCCGAAACAACTGTAAAACCATTAAACTTATCGTGGGATCACAAATTCAGCATTATTTGGAATTTATGGCCCATGGTAAGAGTTACATGGGAGCTGCCACTGCCAATGAGCCGCTACTAACGATACCATTCACTCGTGGAGATGTGTTTAAAAATGACAGGATGAGTCCCTTGGAGAAACGCGCTTTTGTCCGATTCATTTCCAAATGTTTACG
Source organism: Merluccius productus (assembly GCA_027122695.1). Lineage (NCBI taxonomy): Eukaryota > Metazoa > Chordata > Actinopteri > Gadiformes > Merlucciidae > Merluccius > Merluccius productus. The sequence goes on along the minus strand of JAOPJI010066891.1, from coordinate 9,688 downwards.
GATCTATTCCAGCATGATCAGCGCACAAGATCAAACTACTGGTTCAGATGAGCCACCAGAAATGACCACTGAAAGTATGGTGGATAAGGAATTACACACGGAATTGAGTGAGTACTTTAACCATGCGAAACTACCCACTAACTTGGTCAACGTTTTATCGCACGGTTACATAATAGAGGATTATTTGTCAGTTGACAAAAATGGAGGTGATGCGAAGAAAGGAATCGATTTTGTTGAACAATTGGGCAACCTAACAGAAGCAATATACACATTCAACACAAAGTCGACCCACATGAGTTTACGTTATGGTATAAGTGAGTTGTCACAGGCATTTTGTAGAGTGTCGGCGGTGTATGGAACCATTTTTAGATTGGGTGTCGCTGATAATTGTAGTGTTAGTTTTGAGCCTGATAACGACATTAAGTTTACAGTCAAGATCAACAATGATATTATAAAAGCAAAAAACATCATCACAGAACCACAATATCTAAAATGTTTAACAACTGACGCAGCGAGAGACGTCCATAGGTCTCCTACAAAAAAACTTATGCGAGCTATACTTGTCACCTCTAAATCGTTGTTTGCTGGCGACACTACACAAAGAGAAGAAGACGCTTCCTCCATTTTGACTATACTAGAAAAAAATATCGATGAAATGAACAATCAAGTGAACACTGTAGCGTTGGAATTGGGAACGAAACTCATGGTGACGCCTATGAATATAAAGTTGGTCCATCTGTTCAAATGGAGTGACGAAGGTTCGGCAAAACAATCTTTCGCGTCGCTGTTGAACACCTACTTTTTAATGGACGATGACTCTGCGGGTTCAGAATCAAAACCTAAAATTTTGTATGCTGTATTTTTTATTCACAATGTGTTTGACACAATGACCCATGACCAACTGCCCTATCTGATCACCACCTCCTGTCCGCATCCTTCACTCAATGTCGACCATGATTTGACCGAGGTTTTTACGCATGCAGTGTCCTTGGTGTTTTTAACGGCCGTACATTTAGATCACCGATATCATGGAGCGTATCGACCCTCAAACACCCTTGCTCCTTCCACGTAGAATGCCTGACACTTCGTAGATAGTTTTTTGTTGATGATTAAACAGATATTTTATTGCGCCCAATTTTTATTTCATTGTGTTATAGTTGCACCTACTTTTGATACAGTGTGCTTTTATTAGGCGTGTCAAGGATAACTTTTGTAGTTTTCAATTGTAGCCGTAGTGCATGCATCAATTTTTAACACTGTTGACTGCAAACATTGTGACTTAGATTCAGGTCAATTTGTTTTAATATTCAGTTATCAAACACAAAAATTAAAATGCGGTGCGAATTCGCGCGCAATAAACTATCCATCAGTAAATTATGAATGTTTTAAAGTTGGGGGGTTGGAAAACAGGAAATGTTTGCCACACCTAATATCGTTGTAAATGTTTTTGAACTAACTTTTGCACGAATACCTCTGGTATTTCAAAAATCGTTTACTCTTAGGTGTAAAATCCCACCAAATATTTGCACAAATATGTTACAGTCAATTAGTCATTCCTCGTTTTAAAATAGGGCTTAAAAATTCCTGTCACGACTGTTAAATTTCAATACAATTTTAGCAAAGTAACTTGAGAAAGAGTCTCACTATTAAACTTTGCAAAAATACACGTTTTGCACAAAAATCAGATGAATTTTGCAACAATACGAGTTACATACAACAACCAAATAGTCAACTTGACGTGATCATTCAAACTTTGAATTTTAAAGTTTAATGATTAAACTTTAATCTATGTGTACGCACGCGCGTTAGCAAATATCTTTTGGGAGCAATTTGACTATTTTTTTTGGAATTTAACATTTTAGGTATTTTCTTTATAGGCTTAAGCTGTAATTCAAAATATGACAATAGCATAGTTGTTAGGGGCAAACACGACCAAGGAAGTCCCATAGAGTCATCATTGATACTAATTTGTTAGTTTTCTAATTGAAAACATTTCTCGCCGATATAGTTTTCGTAAAATTGAAGAGATTGAATCACTAATAAACATATTATCTATTGGAAGCGCTGGAATTATAATGCTTTTACAGAGTGAACAACAGAGAATAAACTGAAGGATTCAACTTGAACAACACGCCCCAAAATATTAACAACGATTTACACAAGCTTGTGTTTGATAATACCAATTTCATTGACAATGTGAATATCACTTGAAAGTTCATTCATATATTAATTAAAAATGTTAATGTTATATCTAAACTGTTTTTTCAAAATTAATACACATTAGCAAGGGATTGGTAAGTGAACGTTATCGTGCGATATTTTTACATTTTTACGCAAAATTTAACTATCCAATAACAAAAAACGTGCTTTTAAACACGAGTTAATTTAACACGACATCCTACTCTGTAAAACTCAAAACTAGTTAATTCTCAGAAGATTCGATAATCACACCTAAGACTATCTACTTCATCGTCAATTGTGATTTGATACTTTATCAGAGGCTCGTTAGGACGACAGGCATTTGCTCATATCCACCTTAAAGCCAATCTCAAAGCACACCAAAAGTCGTTGTTCAAGTAATTCAATTCAACAACTTCACTTTATACTATGATCACATTTATCCATTTAACGATGTTTACTGTAAACGCAAATACATTTAAGTTATAAAAACCACTAGTTTTCATTATTTCTTCTCATTCTGCACAAAGCGTAATGGTTGAAATGCACCGTTAACACTTAAAGCTGTGTGTTGGAGTAATTACATGGAAACCCTCTAAAAGTATCAATTTTCTATATGAAAACCTTGAATTTGTTTGATATTATTGAACCCACAAAAAATAGCTAACAGCTGGCGATCACTTTAAACGCATCAAATGAATGTAATTTTAATCGGACAGTTAATAATTATTTTTCACATTATTTAAACATGGTATATATGAGGTTATTCAGCTCAGAAAAGTAGTTTCGTATAATTTTTGAAACATAAAAGTATTGTTTTTGATTAATGTTTTCCATAAGACTTGGTTATCCCAACAATATAAATTATATAGTGCTACCTCCTTTAATTATTTAGTTTTAAAAATTCCAACAACTAATATGATGAATACTTCTTATCACAACTATACTAAACTTTTTAAACATAAACTGTTCACTAATGAACAAGATGTAGGTCAACATCGATAACTGATAATCTTCAGCTAACATTTCCATTTGATCGTTATCCTCCAGTTGGACGACTATGTATACCATGTTTTTTTGTGTGATGGCACATTATACACTAAAATTTGATTAAAATAAAAAACTAATGATTGAAAGGTATGCTATCTCCTAACAAAAAGTTCACTCGATTCAGAGTTTAATTAGCTACTTTAAATTCAACAGAATAATGTATTCTTTCAGTGTAAATTGAATTGTACATAAACTAGTTGGAGTTTAAGCTATCGTGAGAAACCCATAAACAAGGAAAACTGTGTGGACTAATCCCACTCACTGCTATTTGGGCTTGTTAGCCCCAATAAATGTATTTATGGTCAGTTTAGTAGAGTTAGAACTTTCACATAGAAAAAAATTTTCGAATCTTGAAAAATATTTTTTAACATAAATAACTGCTCTATGATCCATTATTCTTTGTTGAATAATTCGAATATTAATCAAAATCCTACGTCTGTTGTAACTACGTAGGAAATGATATAGGCACACCAAGAACACAACAATTCAAGAGAATTTTATTGGACACTAATTAAGGTGTAGTAATTTTGTTCTGAGCCAATATGAAACGCCTACGATTAACGCAATCGTAGCAAGAAAAATAATGATGACATCTAATTGTTCACTTATAATTCAATTGCGAAGATCGTATTAAACATTTTATTAATTTAATTTTAGTAATAAAAACAACAGTTTATACATTGTAATACCTCAATTTCGACAGAGATTTCATCGAATCACGAAAAATAAAAACTACTGCACCGATTACTGAATTTATTTTAACTAACTATGCGTGCTTGACTTTTTATTAAAAATTAATATTAAAATATTTATAAAAAGTCCATACTAAAGAACAAAACAACGAATTAAAAAATGCATTTACACCTAAAGTAATTACAGCAACGCATAACCAGCATATCCTTAATTCTCCAATGTAAGTGCTAAACTAAATTAACAACTCCCACAACTTATAAAATAGTGCATTAAAACAAATTAGAGAAGGAGCCTCAGTATTTGTGACGACAAGTTTTAAGCCAACTAAAAATCTACTTAAAATACCTCGACAAATGTTATCCGGCTTTAATCCCTCCTTTTATTTATCAAGAAATTAACTCATATTTTTAATCCTGGATTAAGCATATATTGTGTCTTACACTACCGAATAGAATAACTCCGAACAAATTTGCATCAAATGTGGTCTTCTAACCAATAAAATGTTAATTTGAAACCAATAATTGATGCACAAGTTTCAAAAAACACTCATTGTAATCGTTGACTTTAAGCGCGCCAATTATCAAACATCAATTCGTTTTTAAGTCGTTAATCGCCGTTTCAAACTTAGGGAAATTATTTGACTGGATTAAACTGAGGAGTCACACCAGCTCTACAAAGCGATGGTTCATCTAAATTCGTACAAAGATAAAAAATATTATCCACCATTTTCAAATGCGGACAATGCGTTCACCTATGAAGATATGCTGACGTATGAGTGGTTTGAATCTGATCACACTGGCAATCAAATTTATTCTATTCAACCAATGACAGCTAACAGCAACGACAACTATCATCGTGGACATACGAATTTACCAAAAGAATGTGCATTATTGTCTAGCCAACAACTCAACGACGATGACGACCCCAAAACAAGCTCCATCAATTTAAACAATTGTATCCATTCATCCAATCATAACCGTAGCAACAGTATTAACCAAAATGTTTGCGGTACATATATTTGTTTTTACACATGCAAATATTTGGCCTAATATCACACGCAACACTTAAATAATCTATCCTTAATGAATAGTATATATCATGTGACGTTGGAACTTGTTTGTTCTGAGTTTGAAAAATGATACGTTTAATATTGTGGTGCATTTAGAGAATACGAATCTAATTACTGGATAGGTTTCCCTGCTAGCACTGGAAATGTATTCAAAGTCTCCAGCGTGTTGGCACTCAAAAAACCACAACGCCGGCATAGATTCATCCCTAGGATCGTTTCAATTGACATCAAGTCTCCGCAAAAGTATCTATATTATGATCAATTTTTAGCTGATAATTTAAATTTAGAAGCGACTCAAATTTTAAAAACAGCTGGCAAGGCGGCGATTTTGACACTTCGCATAGAATCAACTCCACGTTACACTTTACTACGTCCAACTGTGAAAAGATGTTGGGTGTAAAAAATGAGACTAATTTTAACAAGTATGCACATTTATTATTCAGCTATGGTGTGATCTAACTGTACAAATAAGTCGTTCAGTATTCATTAATGGTCCAATTGTCAAATATATCCCATTTAACGACCAAGCCCCAAGTCCATTTAAAATAAGTAATTTAAGTCATGAGATTAGTAACATAAGAACATGTACTAGTAAGTAAATACAAAGGAAACTCTAATTAAGGTACTTAAGTTTGCAATAGGACTAGTTAAAATCTCGATCTAAGTAATAAAATTCCAATTAGGTGTGTTTAAGTTAACAGGGGTTAAAAGTTGCGCGTTTCCAAAGTTCTAAGCAATGTGCTAAAAATTTAACGATCAAATCACGATTTCAGTAATTTAATATTATGGCAAATCAATTAAATACCATAAAGAAGGTAATTCTATAACCTAATGTTAGTAATTAAAAGAGTTGGTGCATTCACGTGGTAATTGAATACCAATGTGTATCAAATTGAGTGCGGCGTGGTCACGAATTTAGTAATTAAATACAATGGAAAACAGTTAATATTGATTAACTACAAGGAAGATAATTCGATAATGTACTGCTAATAATTAGAAACACGTTGTTGATGAGTAATCTAACGCGAAACAAATAATTAAAGAACATAAAGTTTATAGTTGCGGGCACGGTGTCACTAAATTGAGCGCCGGCAAAGCTTTAATGGTGTAACTGAAAGTGTGAAAATTAAAGTCACGGAGTACGAGTTAAATAATTATAATAATGGGCGTAATAACGAAGGATTGATTATTTGATTGAATACAACTAAGTATGTAACTGGTTAGATCGAAAGAACGCCTTTACACCCTCACAATCGATGAACTGCAACACTACAAGAAAATAGCCGTTTCCCACTTGAAGAGTTTCATATCCCAGTGCAATATTCCACCTTTAATGGAAGAAAAGTGTCTGCCATTAAAAATGTGAGAACCATATCGTTAACAAGGCATCGTTTGAGTCTTAATATGTGTATAGAGGACTGTTTAAAGGAGTGATACGACCGAAATCGTTGTCAGAGGATGGTAACGCATACAACCCAACGTGGATAGGTAAAATAGATTAATAGGTTATGAAGATGTATTTCAATTGTCTCCATCTGAGTGCGTGAAAAGCTTCGGCATGCCACTCCCACCAGCCGTCTACAAATGCATCCAATACCTAACAATGAAAGCACAATCCACTGATGGTCTGTTCCGACGCTGTGGCCTAAAATCGCGAAAAACCCATCTCATCCGCAATATTTGCAAAAATCCCTTAGACATGGGAAGTTTTCGTGAATATTCCAATTACGACATCGCAGACGTTGTGAAATACTACCTGGCCAAAATACCCGGCACCATCTTCACCGAAAAACTTGTTTGTATCTTTTCCACACTGCTATCCAACGATAGTGTTAACGAATACTTGTCTACCGAGAAGGATTCCGCTTCATTGATTAGAACGCATCTCGATTTTTCCAGGTTGCTCGTTCTGTGTCTACCAGATGAGTATCGCGAGGTATTGCAGATTGTGTTGGAGATGCTTAAATCTGTGTCGAATCATTCTGAACAAAATTACGTACTTACTCGGGTTGATTTGGACGGATGTGACATTTTGTAGATGACCATTGAAAACTTGGCCACATGTTTAACGCCATCTATATTTCAATTGGATTTCGATCGCGCCACCTTAACCAAGACGGTAAGGAAAAACAGAGCTACAAAAATGAAGTTGAACCTTGATGTGCCTAACTTGGAGGTATTTTGGCAGCGACTTTAAACATATCTATACATATAAATCTAATTATTTGTTTGTTTGATAGCCAGCCAAGGAATGTTGTGCTTTTCTCATAAAAAACGTGTATCAACTTTTCACGGTAACAACTTTCGTTGAGTGCAAATATGTGAGAGCGTCCCCTAGATACCTTTTGATTACGAATTTATGTGTGAGACACCGCACAAACAACTGTCCATCACTCAGCTTGGTTGTTCAGTGGACAAACCACTGAACAACTACATGATTTACATGTGCACTGCGCTGGCCACGATGTACGAGGTGAGTATATTGCTCTAACACTGCGTAGTTCATCACTAGTAGCAATACGTCTCCAAATTTTATCAGTGGAAAGTGGTCGGGCGCTGCCATTTTATACCGATATCCAAGATGACACCAAACGATGACTTTCAATTGGATGTGTTTCGCGGCTACATTGACATCAAGCAAAGCACCTCCACTGTTTTGTATAATATAATCCACAAGATGTAGACCATATTAACTGTTGCATGCCTTTCACTAGCTTCAAATAGGCGCTACTGGAATTCCGATATCCACAGGTCTTGCGTTGTGAGCTCTCTCAATCAAACTACTGATATAATTTATTATCGTTATTTATTTGGCCCATTCTATCGGGATTTTACGTTGCTGAGGTAGTTATTTGAAAGAATGTAGTCGTCAAGCTGAGGTGTGTAGGTCGTGGAAATATTATGAACAATCAGAAATGGCCTTGGTAGCTTGTACATCCATTAGGATGATCGATTCCGACATTGACAATGCACACATAAGTGATAGTTTGAAAACGCTGCTAAAGAATTCTCCCAACAATCATCGATTTGGAATTATCCTAGCATCCCGTTACATTATCGAAAAGAGGCCTACAGGATGTCGTGTCACATGCATGCTGCGAGCTGACTTGAGGTAACACATTTGGGTTGGTTGTTGTTTTCATAGTTGAATGAGCAGAGGCAGAGACACCTCCTACTACAACAGTCTTATTCCATACATGATTAGCCGACAACTTATCCTTCTTAGAGAGTACTGTAATAAGGCGCCCAAAAACGCGCTTCACGGAAAAAATCTGTAGACTGTTTTATGTAGCTCTGTACTTTAGCATTATTTGCTTCCGTTACTACTGGGAAAAGTGTGCTTTTCAAACTTTAAATTTTTTGTTTTTCTGTACTTTTTGATTAGTGATTTGCTGAGTATTTTTCTCTTTTGTGCTAGTTAGTTCATTGGCGCTATTTGAATTCAACTATACAACGAGAAAAGCATATTTGATTTAGCGCTAAAAAGACGGTTACTTCAAAGTTATTTAAAGGAAAAGCTTGCTATTAAGTGTTAGACTAGATTTGATGAAGGATCTTTTTCTACAATTTTAGTAAAACTTAGTGTACAGCTTGCCAAGTTTGATGCATATTTCAGCAATTCAAAGATTTCTAACACCTTTTGAAAACTCATTGAATAACTTTGTTACTGCAAGAATGTTGTATGTTGGTAGTCTAATGCAAAATCGTCTAAAAGAGCCAGTGGCTATTTTCGTGGATCAAATTAACTTAAATGCCACGCGCGCATGAGTGGGCGCCATTTTTAATCCCATCGACATCTATTTCTAGAAAAGCTACAGAATTTAGATTTCAGATTCTGCCATATTTAATTATTTGTATTCCATCGCTACAAATCTCAGGGGTCAAACATAAGCAAATGTAGGTAAACTGGAGACCTGTATATTATGGTCCATGAAAACAGCCACTTCCATAAAGAAACACGGACTCATCACTGACAAAAACCCACATTTGATATAGTACGCGAGTGCATAATTTAAATAAAATACAAAGATCATGAATCTGCCCCTTGTTTAAATTTATAATGACGAATTTGGTACCATCAATTTACAATTATAACTCGTAAACTTCATCGAAAACGTTCTACTAAAATTGATTAATAAAACTTAGATGCAATCCAAAGAGCCAAATCCACGTGTTACGAATATACCATTTGCATTTGGTAAATATTGATAGGAGTATCAGCAATAATTTCTTTGTCGCTAATGTTCAACTTTTGCCCATAGATAATTATTGGTCGAGAATCTTCGTTCTCATTCTCGCTCGTTATTTTTTCCTTTCAAGAAGTTGTGAGTTTGGAGAGAAATATGTAACTACAGAAAATCCTTAAATTAGTAATATTTGATCAAAGTTGGTGTTATATTCGTTGCTGCCGTTGGATGCTGACGCCATAGATACAATTTTATATCGGAATACTCCGCAACCGAAATAAGTCCCCTTTATAGTAGGGCATTAATATTACGTAGTAAATCCACTACATATAACAGTTGGTTCCTGTGAATTTTCAAAAGAATTCCGGTACGAGCGTTTATGCATTTTACGACTAGTTATCGCTCGTTATATGACATGTACAAGATCACTTAAGTCAGCGCTTCCCGATTGGGGGTGCGAGAATCAGTTTTTGGGGGTGCGAGAAAAATTAGTTAATCCCCGTAAAGCTTT
>JAOPJI010066883.1:0-11074 GCA_027122695.1 Merluccius productus | reverse complement strand
ACACACACACACACACACACACACACACACACACACACACACACACACACACACACACACACACACACACACCAAATCATGAACAAAAGGAAGAATGAATGAAAGAGTTTGAGCCGCGCTGTGAACTTGTAAATCAATAAGTCAGCTTGGCACAAGCTCTCGCCAAAACCTTTCAGCCCTTCACTGACCGGCTAGCGGGGAAGGAGCGGTTCGGCTCACAGCCTCCATGTTGCTGTGGGGAAACATGTTGGGATCTCACGTTCCCAGTGTGCATCTCAAACCATCTATTCTCCTTCTCTGCTGTTGCAGTGAAGGGATGGGAGGATGTGTGTGTTGTCTTCACACAGACAGCTTCAGTAAGATTCAATATCTCCTGGCAGCCTAATGGCTCATAAGATTAATTACAGCGTAAAATTGCTTTGTGTGTTTAAAAGCTAGGGCCAAGGAAGGACTTTTCCTCAAATGATCAGAAATATAATTTTTCTAGTATAATCCAAATGAATGAGTTTCCTCAGATAAACGATATTGTACCGTTTTAATGAACATGTTTTAATTGTTCCCACATTAACGGCAAACACACCCGAGCTGTTGACAATCATTATGTCCTTAATTAAAATACGGTTTCAATTACCGCAACAAAATGTATTCAGCGGTTGTTATTCGTCTCGAGTCCCACAGTACAACAAGTCTTCTGTGGACCGCAGTAAGAAAGGTGAACTCAGAGTTTATTTAAACAAAGTTTACTGCTGCACATCTGGATCAATATGACTTATATTGATCCATCCACATTACTATATTAATGTGTGTGTGTGTGTGTGTGTGTGTGTGGACAGACATAAAGAGCAGATAACCCAGCTAATAGAGTGTGTGTGTGTGTGTGTGTGTGTGTGTGTGTGTGTGTGTGTGTGTGTGTGTGTGTGTGGCGGGGGTGTTTATTAGGAGCTCAGATGTTTATCATTAAAACAGCATCGCTATATTGCCCATGGTTTCCGCCGAGGGTGGAGTTTAGTCACCAAGTCACTGTGACAGACAGACAGACAGACAGACAGCAAGAAGCGGAGAAAGAAAAAACAAACAAGCGAGGATGCCGCCGACTCTCTGCCACCTTAGTGGCTCTGGCTGCGGCCTTCCGCCACAAGACAGGTATTGGAGATGGCAAGACGGTGCAAGCTGAGCGGGGAACACTCCACGCCAAACAAATAGAAAACCTTCACATTCAAATACAAACAGACCAGAACAGAGGGGACGTGAAGGTGAAGAGCCGCTATGGAAGCCATGTTTTTATTTCACCAGGTATGTGTGCTCTGGTTAAATCCAACAAGTGGCGGTTTTTAGTATCACCACGCTTGGTCAAGCACGACCTCTGGAGACGAGAAACTCAATTTGTGAGGGAGGGGCGAGAGACAGAGAGAGAGAGAGAGGGCTGGAGAGATAGGAGGGAGAGACGGGATGGAGGCGGAGCGATGGAGAGCACAGAAGGTAGCAGGAGAGACGAGGAGCGGAGACGGGCAAAAAGGCTCCGGCGTGGTTGTCCAATCTCCAGCGTGTCCCCGACCCGCTCCTTAACCTTAACCACGCGCCTCTGACTTCACTGGAAGTGGTTTTGGATGAAAGCGCGGTGAGAAAGGACTAAACCGTGAATAGAATAGACCCTGGTGGAGGTAGCCTCGGAGGACACACAACAAAGGTCTCGTCTCTCCCTTTCATGTTCATTACAGTGAGGACTTTTACACGACAGCTTTGTTTTGTCTTCAGGTGTGCGGTCGTACCGAGAGATGAGTCGGCGTTCAGCGTAGCCGACACCAAGTTCGAGCTCTCGGCGGCCCAGAGAGCGCGATCAAATCAATTATGTTCCACGATTCCCCTTTTCATTATTTAGTAAGCAGATCATATTTCCAAACAATCGACTTTCGGCTATTGTTCACATGGCAACGTATTCGGATTGGATTCAATTCGAAGTTGAATCCAATCTAATAATTGAATCAGAGTGATATTGCTGGCCTTTGTATCGCTGGCATGTTTCCACACACGAGGAATCGGACCTGGTTCCCTCGGCTCTCAGCACACAATACAACAACAGGAATGAAGATCATGTCTGTGTTTGCGTCTGTGTTTGTGTCCCGGTGGACAGACTGCGGGAAACCGGAGACATCAACAAATAGTTTCTCCTCCGTGTTCGCTCTTCGGCACCAGCGCTTCGAGAAAATACAATCCAGCGCTGCCATTGGTTGCTGCTTTCAGCCCCGGTGGCGCTCATTTGCATAAAGTGACAATTATTTCAACTCTGCTCGTCGCTCTGGACGCGGACCTGGTTGCGCCCGCCGCCGCCGCCACAGCGAGCGCCGCTCTCATTGGGAATGAATGGCCGCCTGCTGCGTCTGCCGCTCATGAATCTGTGGGTGCGAGCGCACAGTAAGGTTTGCGCCGTCGCCGCTCGCCTCAGACGTCCCCCACAGGAAGTGGAAGGACCGAGACAAACATGTCCTCAAGGAGACACTAAATGAGAGACATGCTTTGACTCGAACCAGAAGGGATGTGAGATGTATTCACCAGATGTGGATGGGAAGGTCACCAACTGAATATCAATAACTCCTTATTGGTTTGTAGCTAACAGGAGCTAGCATCTCATGCTGTTTACCATTTTGTTCTAATTATATTTTTTCTTATTTGAAAAAAAGAAAAAAACATTTAAATAGAGTCAGTTTTGAATTTTGTATTATAGTCCAAATGGTGTGAAAAATACCATAAAAATACCATTAAAGATTATGTATAGGCTATATTTGCATATTTGATTTTTGTGCGTGTTCAGTTTTGTTTTCAAAAAACGAAACAGAAAGTTCATCATTATCATCCGCCACACAAAACGCAGCGAGGAGGAGCACATTTACGGGGACGGCGCCTAAAGCTAATTTTCCAGCGTGTAATTTTTGCTGATGTTTTTACTCCTAGATTAGCGGTAATAATAACCAGATTCCCAGATGCAATTAAATGACCCCTCCCTCTTGGTTTGCGGTGAAATATCTAAACCATTTAAAGCCTGCGTCTCTTTAGGTCTCATGTGAGGTAATTGCATCGGCGTCCGCTTGTAATGGACTCTCTGTATGTACTAATGCAACAACAACATCAACAACAACAACAACAGAGGAGGAGGAGGGAAAACCGAAAGCCTGTTAATGAGGACATTTACATACGGAGTAATTTACAAAGCGAACAACGCACCGCAGAGGAGAGAAAAACAAACGGAAACTATAATCAATGGCCGACTAAAGTATCTCCCCTGAAGACGAGGAGTCTGCTTTTGTGCAAAACGCTGCGTGAACAGCGAGGGCCTCGACGCCGAAGTTATTATGGAAGCAGGTGTGCTACCGCTAGCCTGATGCTATTAGGAGGGATGGATGGATGGAGGGTGAGATTCCCGCCGCCTGAGCGAGTGGACTTCAGCACCTCGGACAGCGCCGCTCTGTTACAGCCACTGGGATGGATGAACATTCTGCATGGCGTGCCGAGAAGACGCTCCCTGCTGTACGAACGCCGGGGCGCTTTGAACGCACGCCGCCGCCGGATCAAAGCGGGGAGAGGAGGGGGAGTCAAAGTGCTGCCATGTGAACCGCTTTATGTCTCACCCGCTCCTCCTCCACCCAACGAGGAGGACAGCGTGATCAAAGTCGCTATCCAAAACCTCATAGCCAATCGGTGCCTCTCTTCTCCTCCTCCTCCTCCTCCACCACCTCTCTCCTCCTCCACCACCTCTCTCCTCCTCCTCCTCCTCCTCCTCCTCCTCCTCCGAGCGGCCCGGAGCGCAATTACCCAGCATGCACTGCTCCTGGCCTCCCCTATACATTACCCGGGATGCGCACTGCTCTTTGGACATATTACCCAGAATGCACTGCTTCCCCCCTGTGTGTGTCCCCCCAGTCCTGCAGCTCTCTGTAGGTATATAAGCAATAAAGGCGGAGAGTAAATGAATACTTTCTACCGGTTTCTGCAAAGAGTGTCGTGTGTCGTAACCATGGCAGCCACACAGAGCGAGATTAACCAATGAAAGCGCCGGGGTTGTTTGCGAGCGCGGAATGAGTCTGAGCATCGGGGGCGGCTGAGAGGCTAATGTTACCATCCATCTTCTGAACACGGACGCCGGCGCCGCGTCGCCATGGCTTTCAGCTCGCGCAAGACACCCACTGAATGAACGCGCACTTAAAACGCCTTCACTGGTACCGCCGTAGCGTGGAGAAACGCCGCCGATTCTGATTCTGATGACTGAATGGAAACAAAGTCCTCCTCTCCTCGGGCCGTCGAGCCTCACTAACGCCAACGCGGCGCTCATTAGACACGCGATTAGTTGCCTTAACCCTGCCGACCTTCAGGCGCCGCTAATTGGAAACGAGTCGTTGCTTCGCCGTGTTTCTCTCCGCCGGAGCGAGCAGAAAGGGCCGCGCGTCATCTCATCAGGATGCGTCACCGGTCGCTCCGGACCGTCCCCACGTCCCTCTAGTGCGTCGGGACTCCCAACCGGTCCTGGATTCTGATTGGCTCGAATCCGTCACGATGGATTCGGTGGGTAAAGCACGGTGAGGTCACAGAGTCTGGTTTTGATGGGCAGCTGCACTCGGGACGCAGAGCGGCGGGGGGGAAAGAGGGGAATCGCCAAAACCGAAGTCCCAAATAATTTATTATCTGCGAGGACGAGACGGGTCAGATGCAGGCGGTGTTGACATTCAACACATCCACCCAAAACCAACGAGACGCCAGCGAGAGAAACAACAGCCTGCAGGGAGTGATGTTAAAGAACCGGGCGACCCGCCGGGTCCTGTGGCTTCGCTGCCCAATCCTCCACCGGCCCTTTATCTCCATCCGGAGAGGAGGAACTCAGCGATGTGCGGGGAGTGTGTTTTCACGTCTGTGGTTTTCCCCTCCAGCTATGCTGTCACTTGCCAACGATATCATTTTGTGTTACAACGCGGTTGCGTATCAAAAACATAAGCTACACGGTTGCAATGTAACTGCAATATGATGCAAACACCCCGTCTCTCTCTCTCTCTCTCTGTCTCTGTCTCTCTCTCCTAGAGAGCCCGTGGGGGTGAACTTCTCCTCGCTGGATTCATGAACTTGCAAAGCAGCCGGCGCGGAGACGATGTGCACCAACCAACTGGTTGTTGTGAAGCACCGCTGTGCAAAAACTCTCCGATTGTTGCGGGAGGAGGCGGGGAATGATGACATGTGACATCCCTGCAATCTTACTGGCGCCCGCTGGCCGGTGGCGAGGCGCGTGTGTGTGTGTGTGTGTGTGTGTCTGGGCAGCGGGTGATGTTGATGTCCGAGAGACGGGTCATTTACAACACGGCTCATAATAATGCTCATACACAACGACGGCGCGGCTTAAACCAAAAGTAGGCGTACCATAAAGTTGGCTTGAGTTGGACTTGGAGCTGAATAAGCCCAATATGGAACGCCTGGTTAGCCTGTATGCTAGCCTGTGTGCTAGCCTGTGTTGCCTGGCAACCATGTGTGGCTGTCTTGAGGAACTATATTGCTTGGCGGAGGAATGAGGATTTGTTTTCAACAAATTATCGCATTTAAACCTTACAAGATGACTCCTAACTCCTAGCTGACCACTAACCCCTACAAGATGACTCCTAACCCCTACAAGATGACTCCTAACCCCTACAAGACGACCCCTAACTCCTACAAGATTACCCCTAACCCCTAGCTGACCTCTAACCCCTACAAGATGACCCCTAACCCCTACAAGATGACCCCTAACTCCTACAAGATGACCCCTAACCCCTAGCTGACCTCTAACCCCTACAAGATGACCCCTAACTCCTACAAGATTACTCCTAACCCCTACAAGATTACCACTAACCCCTAGCTGACCTCTAACCCCTACAAGATGACACCTAACTCCTACAAGATGACTCCTAACCCCTACAAGATGACCACTAACCCCTATAAGATGACCCCTAACTCCTACAAGATGACCACTAACCCCTACAAGATGACTCCTAACCCCTACAAGATGACCACTAACCCCTACAAGATGACCACTAACCCCTATAAGATGACCACTAACCCCTACAAGATGACCCCTAACTCCTACAAGATGACTCCTAACCCCTACAAGATGACCACTAACCCCTACAAGATGACTCCTAACCCCTACAAGATGACTCCTAACCCCTACAAGATGACCACTAACCCCTACAAGATGACCACTAACCCCTACAAGATGACCCCTAACCCCTACAAGATGACCCCTAACTCCTACAAGATGACTCCTGACCCCTACAAGATGACCCCCAACTCCTACAAGATGACCCCTAACTCCTACAAGACGACCCCTAACTCCTACAAGATGACTCCTAACCCCTAGCTGACCACTAACCCCTACAAGATGACCCCTAACCCCTACAAGATTACCCCTAACCCCTACAAGATGACTCCTAACCCCTACAAGATGACTCCTAACCCCTAGCTGACCACTAACCCCTACAAGATGACCCCTAACCCCTACAAGATGAGTCCTAACCCCTACAAGATGACCCCTAACCCCTACAAGATGACTCCTAACCCCTAGCTGACCACTAACCCCTACAAGATGACCCCTCACCCCTACAAGATGACTCCTAACCCCTAGCTGACCACTAACCCCTACAAGATGACTCCTAACCCCTAGCTGACTTCTAACCCCTACAAGATGACTCCTAACCCCTAGCTGACCACTAACCCCTACAAGATGACTCCTAACCCCTAGCTGACTGCTAAGCCCTACAAGATGACCCCTAACTCCTAGCTGACCACTAACCCCTACAAGATGACTCCTAACCCCTAGCTGACAACTAACCCCTACAAGATGACTCCTAACCCCTAGCTGACTGCTAACCCCTACAAGATGACTCCTAACCCCTAGCTGACCACTAACCCCTACAACATGACTCCTAACCCCTAGCTGACCGCTAACCCCTACAAGATTACTCCTAACCCCTACAAGATGACTCATAACCCCTACAAGATGACTCATAACCCCTAGCTGACTGCTAACCCCTACAAGATTACTCCTAACCCCTACAAGATGACTCCTAACCCCTAGCTGACTGCTAACCCCTACAAGATTACTCCTAACCCCTACAAGATGACTCATAACCCCTAGCTGACTGCTAACCCCTACAAGATTACTCCTAACCCCTACAAGATTACTCCTAACCCCTACAAGATGACTCATAACCCCTAGCTGACTCCTAACCCCTACAAGATTACTCCTAACCCCTAGCTGACTGCTAACCCCTACAAGATGACTCCTAACCCCTAGCTGACCACTAACCCCTACAAGATTACTCCTAACCCCTAGCTGACCACTAACCCCTACAAGATGACTCCTAACCCCTACAAGATGACTCCTAACCCCTACAAGATGACTCCTAACCCCTAGCTGCTCCTCAATTACTTGTATAGAAGCAGAAGAATAGTGTGTCAAGTGTGTTAAATTAATGACAATTAATTAGTAGGTTACTTTGGTTTGCTTCCTTTTTCTGGGAGATTGAGGTCATGGGTTAGATGCGGGTTAGATAATCTAGTAAGGAGAGATGCGGGTTAGATAGTCTAGTAAGGAGAGATGCGGGTTAGATAATCTAGTAAGGAGAGATGCGGGTTAGATAGTCTAGTAAGGAGAGATGCGGGTTAGTCTAGTAAGGAGAGATGCGGGTTAGTCTAGGAAGGAGAGATGCGGGTTAGATAGTCTAGGAAGGAGAGATGCAGGTTAGATAGTCTAGTTAGGAGAGATGCGGGTTAGATAGTCTAGTAAGGAGAGTGTGTGTGTGTTGAGACTGTAATCTAACTAATACAGCCTTACAGAAACTACATCAACTTGCGTACGTTAATGCTGAGCAGAGATCAGCTTTTAACGTCTCAAATCTCAATCTGGACTCTCAAAATTAAGTGGGACTCCAAATACATAAAAAATAAATAAGGGGGAAATAAGGAAATAACCGGAGCATATAAAATAAGAGAAGAGGACGAGGGCAGGAGAGGAAAGGAGAAGAGAGGAGAGGAACGGAGACGGAATAGGGAGGAGAGGCGTGGAGGGGAGTAGTGGGAGTGGAGAGTGGATGAGAAAGGAGGGGTAGAAAAGAGCAGGAGTGGAGGAGGGAAAGACGAGGGGATGCGAGGAGAGAGGGACTTAAGGACCTACTAATGATATAGAAACACCTCCTCGGTTGAAGTGTACTGCAATGCAGCTGTTCGGAGAACGAGGAGGAGGAGGAGGAGGAGGAGGAGGAGGAGGAGAGTACGAAAGAGAAAGCAGAAAAGAGGAAGAGGGCCAAGTGTTCTTAACTGTGTCCTCTGGGGATCATCAGAGTGGCTCCTCTCAGACGGTGTGCAGGAGGAGGAGGAGGAGGAGGAGCTCCACCAGGTTACCAGCCCATCAGTATGCAGGTCACGGGCCGTGAGCATGCAGCCTGCAGCTTGTACTGCAGTCCCTCCTCCTCCTCCCACAACTCCCAGGGGGGGAGAGAGAGACCCCCCCCCTAATGACACCAACGCATCCCAGCAGTCAATCCATCAGCCCAGCCTCACTCCTCTCTCTCACTCCCCACTACACACACACTCCTCTCTCTCACTCCCCACTACACACACACCCCTGTCTCTCACTCCCCACTACACACACTCCTGTCTCTCACTCCCCACTACGCACTCCTCTCTCACTCACTCCTACTTCCACTCGTCTCTCACTTCCAACCTCCCTCCTCTCTCACTCCCCACTCCTCTCGCTCGGCGGTGGTGGGTACGTCTCCCCCCCCCCACGTCTCCCCCCCCGTCTCAGGACGTACAGATGAAGATCAGGAGAGGATGATGATGATGACGGGACTGGGTCTGAGCGGCTCGCAGACCAATCTCTCTCCCGCACCAATTTCCTGTAAGTAGAGTTAGTGGCCCACGCTCAGCGTTTTCTGTTACAGAAGAGATCAAGCCGATAACCGATTCTAACACACACACACACACACACGTTACAAACGCGCACATGCGCACACGCACACGCACACGCACACACACACACACACACACACACACACACACACACACAGAGCCTGGAAATGTTTTTTCCTAAAGCCAGACAGAACAGATCCCAGTGTTGTAGCCGAGGCAATAACACAAGCGCCTGATCTGAGCGCCGGCGCCTCGCCTCCCTGGCGGCTCCTCCACAACTTTCTCCCCTGAACTTTATCAAATAGCCTAACGTGACATAAAGGCAGTCCCCACACAGACAAAATGATGAACTCCATGGATTGAAAAAGACTAAATCTTTTAAAGGGGGGTTTCGGGTGGGAGGGGGGGGGGGGTCCTCCAAGCCACACATCTCCCAGCTCCTCTTCTTCTGTGGTCTCATGTTCACACACGCGCCTGAACGACACGCGTCGAACGCCACGTCCGTCCTGAACGCACAGTAAGTAAAGTGAAGTTTATTTCCAACACATCTTAAGCTGACCAAGGGGCTGTACAGGAGAACATTAAAATACAAAGTAAAGTAAAAGGGAAAAAAAAAACACAAGGACAAACACACCAATGACAAACAACAACAAGGGACCAAATACCAAAAGAGTTATAGACATGGCAACAGATTGAAAGATTAGTGGGCCAAAAGGGCCGGCGGTTTTAGCCTAGATTTAAAAACCAGACGGAGGGAGCACATCTAATATCTCACTGCAACTGGTTCAACAATTGAGGAGCAGCGACTGCGAAGGCTCTGCCGCCTTTTAGTTGTAGTCGTGAGTCGTGGCCGTCAGACACACAAGAGAGGTCTGCTGTCAGATCTAAGCTCCCAGATGGCGACGACCACAGAGGAGGAGTGTGTGTGTGTGTTCCTACATGCACACCACAAGCACAGGCTAAGGCAGTGGCGGTTTTAGGCCGTTTTGGGGGGGCTTCAGCCTCCCCAAATTCAATCTCCCGCCAAAACAAAGAGGACATTTTTACATTTCCAACAATACCAATAATATGTTTGTACTCCAAATAGAAGCCTAATTAATACAGAAGTAGAAGTAGCCCTAATTGGCCTACTTGGGCCGGTTGCCAGCATGATTCTCTCACATACGTGATTTCTCTTTCCCTCACAGCCCCTCTGAGCCCCCCCAAAGGTCTGATCCTAGAACCGCCCCCTCTGAGCCCCCCCAAAGGTCTGATCCTAGAACCGCCCCCTCTGAGCCCCCCCAAAGGCCTGATCCTAGAACCGCCCCTGCTGTAACCGTTACAGTAGTTCATACTGTAACCGTGACAGTACTTAATGCTCTAGCCATGACGCAGCGCCACATAATATCAATAAACTCTGCTGATCCCAATGGTTTAGGACGGGAGTTTCACCAGCTCAATTATTATTCAAAACATGTAAATGAGATTGAAATTAAAAAGCTTTTGATGTCGTTTGTGTGTGGGCAAGTTGTGGTGCGTTGCGGCCGGCCGAACGCACAGGGGAGAAGAAGAGTGACTAATTGCTTCATTTGTAATTAAGATAAAAGGCGTTTCCGTGTTTCCCGTCTGAACTGGACTGTTTCATCCCGCGCTTCTGAAGCTCAAAGACACCGGCTACTGTCCTAGAGGCCACCACTGGCCAGAGAGAGAGAGCTGAGCCACACACACATCAAACACACACACACACACACACACACACATCAAAAACACACACACACACACACACACACACACACCGAAAACACACACATAATACACACACACACACACACACACACACATGCACACACAAACAAAGACACAGACATTAGACACACACACACACACACACATCTACGTATTCCTAACTTCTGCACATACAGAAAAAGCACATGCACACATGTGCTTGGCACACACAATTACAATTACACAATTACACACAGGCGCACACAATTACAGTCAGGCGCAAACACACACACACACACACACACACACACACAAAAAAGGCAAATACACAAACTATACTTAGTACACATGAGAACCCACGTCACACTGGTACACACACACACACATGCACACGCACACACACACACACACACACACACACACACACACACACACACACACACACACA